>JAVVLW010002151.1:0-25000 GCA_034401795.1 Chaetoderma sp. LZ-2023a | reverse complement strand
ATGACGTAATTGATTATGACGTCAGCATACATGCCACGTAGTTGATTATGGGGTCATGTGATTGATGGATAAACTGGAATCATCCATTCAGTTGTAAATTTTCAAAAATAATCTTTTCTTACATGCAAATGAACATCGGCCAAGACACATGTCGCTTTTTCAGGATTGGCGATTAAAAGGGTCACTTGACACAAAAAGGGTCAATCTATTTGTAGCGAATATTATTTTGTGAGCCTTTGTCGCGGAATCATCATCATTTATACGCCTTTTTATTTCATAATATTAACCCTTCTGTTATAATAGGGACATTTTCTCAGTGGCAAATATCAGGGCAAATACAGAGCCATTATATCCCGCCCTCCGGCCGAACATATTGATGGGGTAAATTTAATTGGTCGATATTGGCCACATCAAACTCTAACCCGCTAAATAAAGAAATATGCGTTACAATTTCATTGTTTTGCTAATGGTTTCTGAAATTATTTATGGTTAGCGCAACATTTAACCCCAGAAACCCTAACGATTGTATCACTTTATTGTTATTATTGGAAGCTCATCAAATACGATAGTGGTCAAGGGGCTCGATGTGTGTTATTTTTATGCAAATGAGCTCTTGACCTATTTAAATACCGCGCTCTGATTGGTTGTGTTGAATGACTGGGTGGACGCTATTGTTCTAAATGAGCGGGTAGACGCTATTGTGCTAAATGAGCGGCTGTGTGCTATTGTTCAAATGACGTGTTAATGCATAGATTTATGTGTTTTAAATAGGTATTGACACGTGTGCATGATCGTGTTCTTGCTGGTCCTGTGTAATGTATTAATTAGATGGGCGGTGCCCCACCCCACCCCACTCGTGGTTAAAAATATATTTTGAAACTGACCCAGTCATTTGATTTTCAAAAAGATCAAAGCGCTGCATTACACGGGTAATGTATAGGTAAACTAAGCGATGTTGTACATATAATATTATATAGATAATAATCATGAATCTATTGTATTTGAGGAGTGATCTTTAAAGTTGCAGTCATTTAATTATTAAATTTTCAAAAAAGGTGTAAAGTGGCAGTCATTTAATTATTGAATTTTCAAAAAACTGCTGTGCAATTTTAAACAGGTGGCTACACATGTATACACGTGGCAACATGTGTATGTTCCCGAACACAGTAATTTTCCTAGTTTTATCACCTTTTTTTGGAAGCCATGCTGCTGATCGCTGTTGAATATTTTTCATAAAATATGGCTTTCATATCACAGACTATAAAATACATTAATTATTATACTGCATGAGAGTGCATCGGCCACCTGCATGCACAATAGTGTACAGCCGGTTATTTAGAACAATAGCGTCCTGTACCCACTTATGAGCAATAGCGTCCAGCAGACACTTATGAACATGTGTTAGCACTTGATTATTTGAGGGCACTCGCATACATAAAAACACATTCTGGTGAACAAATGACATGAGGTTGATATTGACCCAGATATTACAATGTTGTCGCTGGGAGTAAAGTTTAAAAAAAATCGATAATAATGCGTGAATCCGCTCACTGGCTATTGTTGTTTACCATTAAAGATTAACAGATTTTTAATTCACGCGTTCATACGTTAACAGTAGTAAGTGCATTGTGGGGAGTTGGCTGGAGACCGTATGCCTTATCATTCACGATGTTACATTTCAACTATTAAGAGCCACGTTACGAGCATAGTAGCATAATCATCGATGGTCGTTTACTACATGTCAAATATAAATATGTCCTTTTGGGCTACACAACAGTGATACGTTATAACCATGTTGTTTGCTATATAATTCAGTCAAACCTGCCCTAGGCGACCACCTCATGTTACACCATTACATCGGCGCTATAGATTTTCTTAACCATTTAACCCTTTAACACTCAAATTTCTTCAAGAGAATTTCAATTTTCCCATAGAAAATGTTCATTTGCAGACCAAGAGAAGACTATTTTTTTTAAATCTATCATTGAAATGACTGGCTCTGCTGGCTATCCATTTGGCTAGACATTGCGCCAGCAAACACCCACCACCAAGCACCTACACAAATCACCACCGCCACCACCACCAGCATCAACACCACCACCCACCACCTTCACCACAACCGCCACTAGCACCACCAACAGAACAACTACCGGCACTACCACTAGTACCGACATACACCACCAACCACTAAGCACCACCACCACCACCACCACCATCACCACCACTACCACCTACACCCAACACCATGCATTAACCCCACCCACCACCAACCCCTATCGAAGACTATTTTTGAAAATTTATCATTGGAATGACTGACTCTGACAGCTATCCATTTGTCTAGACATTGTGGTCGGAATGTGTGAGAGTGTGGTGTGTGAAAAATGGCATATGGGTTGGAGAGGGTATGTTAATGAGGGTTTAATAAAGGTCTCCCTCGTAGGTACACATGCTAATATGCAATACTGCTAGTTATATGTTGTGCCATTGTGCACGTGCATGTGTGCACATGCCCCATGTGTGCATGTGTGCCCCTGTGTGCACCCTTGTGCAGCCTTGTGTGCATTCCCCCATGTTCACGTGCATGCCCCTGTGTGTGCCCTTGTGCGTGTGCCCCATGTGCGCATGCATGCCCATGTGTGCGCCCTTGTGCACGTGCGTGCATGCACCTGTGCGCGCCCCATGTGTTTGCCCCATGTGCCCCATGTGCGTGTGTATAAACATGATATCGTTCCATTAATTATGCATGCATATTGCAATGCGATATTGGGACAACAGTATAAGGGGCAGTGATCAAATAATACACTTTTTTAATTTATTTTATTTTATTGACACATCGAAGCAAAATAAGAAAATACAATAAATAAACTAAATTAGCGACAACATTTAATGACATCAATTATTCTATAAATATGTGAGAAACAATAATTATTATTATTAATTATCCATTGTTATTTTTTCGCATAATTTCTCTCATTCTTAGAGTTAAACGTTTCACTTTCGCATTGTTTCTGTCACGTTTTCTTAGCATCCATAGTATATGCTTCATGTCTACACCTCTCGAACGATAATGTAAGAAATATACACAATAATAGCATGTTGTTCTCAGTGGTGGTTGAAATGGTTCAGCATTATAGGAATAAATACGTGCATGGCACCCATTGCGAACATTTGATATCATTCTTCTGTCTGAGGGGCTTCTTCCATTAGAATCAAAGTATTCTGCTTTTCTGCGTGATGTGTACTAAACTGCAACCCAGTGCTGTCCGCCTTTATTATTGGGATGTGTGTTTATCACTAATGAAGATGGACGATATTTAATATGAACGGGTACATTGTCAACTGGAAAAAACTCTGAGGAGGTGTTCACGCATTTTGTCTTCACCGAATAATAGTTGCTCTATTTCAAATGTATTCAGCTTTTTTAATAATCTGTTAATACATTAAAGTCTGATCCGACTTCTATAATATTATTAAATTCAGCATAGCAAATCACATTTGTTGTATCAGGCAGTGCTTCGCTAAAATGGAAGATGACTCTTAGCGATCCAGTACGTGTAGGGTATCGGTGCTCCGAATCAGCTAAATCAGGAGTAAAATTCCATGCGAATAGTGTTGTGCCATATCTGAAGTGCGCTTTATCAATCGGGTACCATCAGTCTTCAAACAGCACTCTAGTACCACTGAACAGCGAAAAGTAGGCATCACAGTAAATGTCATCACTAAATGATGGGCGTATTGGCGATGTTGTGACCTCTTCCCCATTAATATATCAGGTAGTATTATTATTATAAAACCTGAATGGGTTTTTAGTAACAACGCCATTATAAGCGTCATTTGGTACAAAACCGAATAATACTCTTGTAGGAAGCTGTCCGATAAATATATTATCTCTATCCATGCTCATAACTCCACTCGGTACCATACACGTTTTGCATACAACACGACGAATTGGGTATTTAGCAATCGAATTTATCAGAATAACCATGTGTGATACTTACAGATCAGAGGGTGGTATAACTTTACGTACAAATAAGTTCGCCGACAATAGCTTCAGCTTAGGTTTGAGATCATCTGTAGACATAATGCTGAGAGCATCTTTACTCCGCTGCAGGCGTACTCTCAACTTAACGGATCCGATCAGAAATTGATCCTGCAGAAACATATCAGTGTGTATGCATCCAATTAATTGCACTGTCTTACTTTCAGCCATCATGTTTCTGTGCGCTTGAAATCCTAAGGTAGTATCGCGACATTATCAAATTCACCAACATCGTCCATTCACTATCCAAAAAGGTGAAGATGCGAGGATGCGGCATCGCTTCCATAATTAAGCAATTTTTCAAAATAAGCACGGTAAGCATAATTTTCTTTCGAGTCACTGACACTTAATTTCACTGTCCATGACACTTCCATTAAAAGAACATCCACTTGTGAGAACATCGTATGAAGGAGATTATTCACAGGACCCATCTTTCCATCAACTGTGAGCCGTGTCTCAGTACCCGCCGCATCTAGCTTTACTAACTTAACTTTAATTGAGATGTAACATTGGGTAAGATCTAAATATCTATCCGAAGATCCGCTGATGTAAAACTCGATCGGTCCAGAATCTGATAAGCTCCATACAGGTTGAATCTGTTCCCATTTTGCCGACTCCAATGTCGTTACTATGGGACGTGTCTGAAAAATGTCAAAATCACTCTTTGAACACTCACATGTATGACTAAGTTCCATGTTTTAGTCAATTGAAGATATCTGCATGTTTTCTCTGATGTTTATTGCGTGCCTTCCTCTTCGGTGTCACGTGCACTGACTGAGCATTACATACATTACTCCTCTTTTTATGTAGGCTTGGTTAGTCTTCCACGTACTGCTGTTACAGCCTCTGGTATCAGAGCCCTGGCTACACCATGCGCTCTTAATTTCAATGAGGATTTAACATCCTTTCCCGCCATTACATCCTCTGCTAGCCCAAACTCCGCACTAAAAGTGAGTTTACCTACTGTCTTGGCAACAGTTTTCGTGAAAGGTATTGCTGAGCATAGTAGTCCACCTAGGATATTACCCAACCCATGGCCCGCCAGGTATCGTGACCTACAAATACTGGAATACATCCATAACCCACTGGCATAATACCGACCCAAGGCACTAGCATTACTCAATATTCTCATCGTTGTTGTCTGAAATGTATACAGAGTACACTCGGTGATGCTCCATTCTTGAATGGTATATTTGAGCCTGACCTATCAGTTATAAGTATTCCTATTGTATTGAGGTAGCTCTTTGACATGGAGCAATACTGAATATCGGGAAATATCCACTGGCATATATCTTTCTCGCCATCAGTACTAGACAGCGGAGTCACTCTGAGCTAGTGTGCTGATGTGTCATCTACTACGCTGTGAGAGACAACATCGCAGTATATATATGCTATCGTTGGTCCGCCCTGGTGACTCTTTCGAAATGATTTTAATACTTCTACTAGTCCTGTGTGTATTTTTTCGTCGTAAACAATTAAATTAGATACTTCTGGGCCAAACTTAATACAATAATTAGGTCTAATCATAAGAGATACGAGAATCGTGCAGTGTAAATAAAAATTGAGAAAGATTTTTTTATTCTTAAATTTCTGATGATTTTCTATCTGTCTATTTATATAGTCTACCATATTCTTCACTGCATAGTATCCCTTTGGTACTTTTATAATATGTCATTCACTAAGTTCGAGAAAACTACGATGAATATGCTTTTTTCCATGAGTGCTAGGTTGATCATTCTGCGGCCCTCGTTTGAGTTTGTCTCGATCAACAGGTGTTGGTTTACCAACATCCACTACAATACCAGATTTGACATTTTCCTCATCCTTCTTCTTCTTTGTCTTACTCCACGCATATACGTGTACGTAACTTGCTCTAGTAATAGTAAGCCAGCTTCTGGCATATAGTATGCTTAAGATTCCCACTTTCCACTCACCATCTAATAACAATGGCGTATGTAGCTGGGTTCTAAACTCGGATATCTTATTGTTAGGATAGTACT
Organism: Chaetoderma sp. LZ-2023a; assembly: GCA_034401795.1. Classification (NCBI taxonomy): domain Eukaryota; kingdom Metazoa; phylum Mollusca; class Caudofoveata; order Chaetodermatida; family Chaetodermatidae; genus Chaetoderma; species Chaetoderma sp. LZ-2023a. The sequence continues at coordinate 18,961 of JAVVLW010002151.1, read as the reverse complement.
GCATACTACTATTGCTCGGAAGAGTCGTGTAAAACTGGTCCTCATTCATTCTCCAAAGATGGGTGCGGTATCTTTAACATCTTAATGTGCAGACTGGGTAATATATACCCTGAGCAACCACTCAGAAGTGATATCCAGATACCTGGCTGACCATTCCGTATACTCAGATTCACGATACAGATAATGATCATGATAAAAATGAGTATGACTTGCGCTAGGTATACTATCGCCTCCTTTGGTACACGCGAACCCATTATGCGCCACATTCCCTGATCTGAAAGTCTCTATATACTCGTCCATTATTAAAGGTAGATAGTGTTGAGCTCAGTAACCCACGAGTTGAACTTGGATTGATAGCCGAGCCACTTGACATAATATTCACATACTCCCTTAGCTCCCTTCCTACTCTTAGCTATCTGTTCCACTGCATATTCTCTATCTTCTTTCATGCCACCAATTTTCTGAATCTCATCACGATAAAAAGTTCCAATAAATGGATCACCTGAATAATTTTCCAATTTATATAAGATCGGATATTTGTCAGAAAGAACATCATTCACCTTAAACAATTCACTGCTCCACTGCCCGCGATAAGCCTTCTCAAACGGCATTCTTGCTTGCGAGATTCGCAAATGTTCACCAGATTTCGGTTATTTTTCTTTAGTTTAGGTTTCCTCTTCTTGTTCTTCCATACATATATATTTCTCCATGCAATCAGCTCAGTCATACGATCAACATGTATCAGTGGCATACGTATGCTGGTGTGTACAGTTTTATTGTACGATGCGACTAAAATAGGTAATACATCGATATACCTTCTCATATTCTTATAAGTCATGTATCTATATATTCGGCCATTTATCATCCGCTGAAAACGTCCCACCATAGCAGGTTGTAGCTCATTCTGTGAGGTATAGAAATGTATTCCATTCTCAGTCAAATATTTTTTGACAACTCCATTGACGAACTCACCACCTTTGTCGGTTTGAATCGTGTGTGGGCGTCGTTCAGTACATGTCAGAATAGCTTTTAATCCTTTCTTGACTGATGCGGACGTTTTGCTATATGGATTTTCCACCCATGCATACTTTGAGAGTGCATCAACAATGCAGAGTAGGTATAACACGTCATCGTTTTCCTTTGCTAGCATTCTCATCGAGCACAGATCTGCCTGCCATAACTCGTCGACAGCCGTTACTATTATCTTACGTCTGGTAAACGTTGTTCTCCATGTTCTGTGAAGGGTGTATACATCCTGACGTTTTAAGCATTCTTCAATAAAGGCACGTGGTATTTTACCTTTAAATGCATTGTATAGCTTTTCCTTTCCACCAAAGGACGCAGAATGCTCCGAATCGTAATATACTTTCACCAATTTGGCATCATTCATTACTTCACTGAATTCAACCACACCAGTGTAGTATATCTCTTTGCTTAGCTCTATTTCTTCCTGCTACCCACTAGAGAAGGCGTGTACTCACTAACATACAGCGTACCTGTACTTTTTCTATGCATCCATAGCAAAACTCGCAGCCGAAGGTTGACATTAAATATCTGCTGCAATGTTTTCTCTTGTCCCACAAATATGCATGGTATGTTTAAGTTGCATAGCAGATTAAGAAACTTGCCCTCTAAATGCTGTCCTATATTACATGATGCCATTTTTTCACTTCTTTGGTATGTACATGTAACAGACGTCCTTTGGATGAACAGTTGAACGGAGTCTAATATTGTATGGTGTTGACTGTTTCAAATCCAAAAGTAGATATGAATGAGGTGTGCGTGTGGCCTCCTTATATGCTTCTATCAAATACGTTGTATTACAAGGATACATCTGCTTGGATAAAGAGCATATAGAGGTTGCATGGTGTGGATTCTTAAACAATGCTACGTAGTGACAGTTAACTGATAAGTCGCACTGATTACGCGACTTGTGAAAAAAAATGTTGTGCTACAAAGATAATGCTACAGTTCTCATGATGAGAACCTTTTGTAAATAAGTCAGCCACATTTTCATTGCATATATTCATCAAATCGTCCAGTATCACCAATGTCCTACAACTTCTGTCATATTCAACATTTACCACCTCTTTAAATTCTACTTCTTGCGCTAATTCATTATATCCATCTTGCCACATGCCATAGCAGTACATGATCCTCTGGGGAGGGGGAATAATTGCCAATGGATCTCTTATTAATGCTTTCTTCATTTCAGTTTTACCTCCTGCGTTGGACCACAGCCAATCATGGTAAAGGGGTGGCGTAACATCGTATTACAGTCAAGCATTGCTGGCATCAAATTCACTCACAAACGTAATCATTCAACTGGCATAGCATATGCACAAACACTTATATATTGGTGGCGACCCTATCAGAAGCACGATGACGTGATATGACGTAATGGCACATGTTTGCATTTATGAGACATGACTGTCTGGAATGCCCACGGGTGCGCCAATCTTTGAACCGTTACTACATCAATAATCCACAATCACCAGTCATTATTTGGCAAAGATCACAATACCATTGGCGTCCAATTATATTCAAATTTGTAACAGCACATTTTACTCAGCTTTGAAAAAACGTTATTTATGAGTTGGATTTTACTGCGGAGAGCGGCAAATCGTAATCACATGCTCTGTGACAGCTGTTCCAATATTCTGAATGGCGAATATCTAGCTGCGTGCTATGATAATACACATGGATCTGTATTTTAGGCATGGGTGGGATGCGGGCGCCTCGTTAAAAGTAATGATTTGTAACAAGCCACAGTTAAGCATATGAAATATCCCACAGGCACATGACGTTCATGACATGATTTCAACACTGATTCAATGTTGAAACAACAACATGTGCCTAATGGGTATATGTTTTAGCCAGTCACTCCAGTTGAAAGGTTTTTCAAAATTAAGCTTTCCCATATTTGAAAATAGTTCCCTCAATGTCTTCTTCTTCTTTTCGTTCGCTGATCATACCGCCAGTCCTGTAAGTGACTATCGACATGATCACATGCGCTAAGTGTGTGGATCCATGGTCTATTAGAGTGCGCCGTGCGGCCTGGAACCTCCGTCTTCAGCACTCTAGGTTTCTGTCAGGGTTACCTCACCCTTACCTCCTTTAGTCGCCTCTTACAACACGCAGAGGATACGGAAGGTCTATTCTAAGCCCCACCCACAGGGCAAATGTGTTATACAAACCATTTTAAACCATCGACATAAAATAATTAACGTTTTTCAGTAAAAAATATACATATGCTATTCATGTGCTTTTTCAGTATGTAATCCTGACACTATTATTATGAAGGCAGTCATTTCATATATGAATTTTCAAAAAACATTTTCCACATATAAAATATGTTTTCACTCATCCTGTTTTTATCTCTAAGAACATTTATGGTTAGGTGGAGATTATTATGAAGAAAGTCATTTCATATGTGAATTTTCAAAAAAACATTATATATTAGTGGTAACCCTAACAGTAGCATGATAACGTGAAATGACGTAATGAAGCATGATTGCCTTTGCGAGACATGACTGACTGAAAGGCACACATAATGCTCACCACGCTTTTAGTCCAGGAGCTAAAGCTAGGTCAGAATCGTGACGTAGCACACCCAGTATTCGGAAGGTCTGACACTTGCTGTGGCTTGGGGGACAGGCCCCACACATTTTAAGCCCTGTTGTACAAACAAATTGTGGTAGCACTAATTAGTTATCCTGATTTCTTTGCATAGGGGGTCTAGGCTTTGGCTGTATCCACAGTGCACAACGATATAAGCATGATCGTGTCATAACTCAAAGTAATATCGTATTAGATTCACCATATATGATATTTGGACGGATATCGATCTAACATATATCCAACATACATTTTGCATGCATATACCAAAGGCGAGGGTGAAATGTGAAGGGTATGTATGTATACTAACTCCATCACAGAATCTGTTTATCCAGCTGTACCACTGTTGACCACAGAAACACAAACAGTCCCTAGTTGGAGTGGATTTAATGCACTTGTATCATGTGCTAACGCACCTTTTACACAAATCGGTTACTGTCCAATGAATTCCGGATCACCAACTGAATTCAATACGGTGTATACGGTCATGAAACAAGTTCAAAGAATGATGACAAGACTAGGACAGAATGACTCGGTCATTACATTCGACTTGGCCATATATGTCAAGGCAAAGGAGATACAGTGGCGATATAAAGAAGAGTTTAGTGACACTGTGATCAGACTGGGGGGATTCCACATTGCGCTAAACTACTTAGCTGTTATTGGAAAGATGTTTGATGACTCTGGCTTAGAAGATCTCCTCATAGAGGCCAACACATATGGTAGCAGCACGGCTGCTGCTCTACTTAAAGGGAAGTCATATAATCGAGGAGTGAGGGCACACAAATTGGTTCTGGAAGCGCTGCTGGATTACAATGGCAGTCTTTTTCCAAATGGGTTCAACAAAATGATCAACATGAAGACCACATTACTCCAACAGATTTGGAGAGTCTGGATGAGAAAATTAAGATGAGCCGAAGCAGCATTGACGACTTAGACGCACTGCAAGAAAATTTCAAAGAGGTGTGTATGTACGTGAATAAATTGCAACAGCTGTTCAAATCCTTTAAAGTTGAGTCAAGCTCGAAATCACACCTGTTCGCATTTTGGAACTCATATATTCATATGGTAGAGCTGCTGCTTGGATTCATAAGAGCTGAGAGAACTGGAGATTGGCAGGCACACCTATCTGCTACTGCTGCTATGGCGCCATATTTCTACAGCATGGACAGAACCAATTATGCAAGATGGCTGCCAATATATCTTGCGGACATGAAGATGCTTCCAAGTACACATCCCCATGTACATGAACAATTCTTGAATGGAAATCATTCCGTAAGTCGCTCACACCATCCATTCAATCAAGTGTGGACAGATATGGCCTTAGAGCAATCGATTAATTTGGATTCCAAAAAGCGAGGTGGTATTATTGGAATAACACAAAAGCCAGGAGCTCTGGAGAGGTGGTTTTTAACTAGCCACGAGAGGGCAGCCATAACAACGGTCACAAAGCAAATGTGTGGGTTACAAGATAGTCACATGTTTGGAGTACATACGGAAATGGGGACTAATCGAATGAACAGGGATGAAACCGATGTGCAGAAGATACTTTCGATGTTCTCATCAGATATAATGACCAATCCCTTTAATATTGCGGAAAACGACGACAGCGAGTGTCTTCCGCTTGTAAACATTGCAACTGGCGTGGTATTGCCTAGTGAAATCGCCAAGAGACTTGTTTCCGCCTGTGACATTGGTAAGGAGATTATGGACAATTTTGTTCAGGAGCGGCTGGACACTAACACGAGAAGCCTTTGGGGACACGTTGCCACACTTAAAACTTAAAACATTTGCCAGCCTAGCACAGAAGAAAAAACTCAAAACAAATGATGAAAAAATTCACAATGTGAGATCTGACCGCGAACTATTTGGTCGATTAATTATTGCGGCAAGGTCCAGAGATGTTGATTTAAAACTAGTGATGACGTATGAACTGTCTGCTGTTCCACTATTATTGTCACATACGGATGGGACTCTAAGAAAGAATGTGAAAAGTGTTTTTGTTAAGTGAACTAGAAAAGGAAGTAAATGTTGATGGACGGCTTCCACCTGTTGACAAGACATGCGCAACAGCTTATGTAGTAGATGGCATGGCAATTGTGCAAATGGTTAGAACTGGAGGTACGTCTACATTTGGAGAATTGGCTGATAAATACTGGCACATCTTTACAGTTTTCACTGAATCAAGAAGACTGCAACAGAGTAGATATAGTTTTTGACAGATATGATAGACTGGAATCTCTCAAAGCGGAAAAGCGGCTAAAAGGTGGGGCATCAACAGCATTGGAAGTAAAGATTGCTGGAGAAAATACACCCGTTCCAAAGCAATGGGCCAAGTACATCAGCAATCCAAGCAACAAAAGTAACCTGGTTGCATTTCTCAGCAAGCGGTGGCGTGATACTGGTCCAAATATGCTATCTGCCGACAATTGCGTCATTCTTGCTGGTGGCTTTAACGATGGAATGGATGTTGTTGTCATTTCAGCGAATAATTCGTCGTATTTGGAAGAACTTCGATCAGATCACGAGGAAGCAGATACGCATATGATGTTGCACGCGCTACACGCTTCAAAAGACCACATGCATGTTGTTATACAGTCTCCTGATACAGACGTGGCACTACTTAGTATATATACGTATCGTTCGCTTCTCTGTTCTGAACTATGGTTCCGTACGGGCACAAAGGACAAATTGCGATACATACCAATACATACAGTTGCTCAAGTACTGGGCCCAGCTATCTGTCTGTCTTTGCCTGTGTTTCATTCTCTTACAGGTTGTGATAGCACTAGTGCATTATTTGGAGTCGCTAAGAGAAAATCATGCAATCACTTAAAGTCATCTGAATGTCATCAGCTTAGCTTAGCCCAACTCGGCGAACATGTTGACTTATCACCGAATACTGCAATTCTATGTGAGAAATTTGTCTGCGAGTTGTATACCACCAGGGATGTGGGAAAGACAGCTGATGAAACCCGTTATTGGCTCTTTTGTCAAATGAGACAAAGAAATGAAAATCTTCCACCTAGATCGAATAGTCTAAAGCATCACAGCGAAAGGGCCAATTTTCAAACTCTTGTTTGGAGACGTTCATTGCAAGCTGTTCAGAATTTTTCATCTCCAAATGGACATGGCTGGAGTATAGTGGATAGTCTACTCAAGCCTGTTCTAATGTCAAAGGATCCTGCTCCATTTGGATTAATTGAACTCACATCATGTAGATGTCAAAAGTATGCCTGCAAAAGAACAGATCTCTGTCAATGCAAGGCTAACAATCTACTCTGCACTGAAGCATGCCTTTGTATGGGAGGTGAAATGTGTGACAATGTTCAGCATACAATTGTCGAAGATGACTCTGACACGGATGAGTAACATTCTCTCATTTGCTCACGTGATAAATATGTCCTGCCAGCTTGTGTAGACATGCACTGCATGTCAGTTAAAAGTTTAATTATGAAAAATGTAGAAAACATGGGCATTGTTGTAGCTAAGGTATTGCTAGTCACAAGAAGACCTAAGTGCCCCAATATGTACAAAGCAACATACGGGTGTCTTAAACGAGGTTGATTATGTATAAATCTGCGATATACGATCACTCCTTTCCATTTTGGTTAAGATTGTATTGATATAACATGCGCTTAAGTTTGTGAAAAATTTACCATTGTGAAAATTGTCTGAAAACTACATTCAACACCTATTGTAAATGGGCTTCTCACGGGTTAGTGATACCACAATTTTCTTGTACAACATGGCTCAGAATATACCCAAGACACCGGTCTAGCATAATATAGAGACAAACCTTCTGAATACTGGGTGTGCTACGAAACCATTCTTCTGGACCCCTTTTGAAAATTGGCTCCCGGACTATTTAAACCGTTACTCCATAAACAATGCTTTGCACACTCACCAGTCACTATGTGGTAACGATCAAAATGCAGCTGGCATCTGTGGCAAAGTACTACATGCTTCAGCCTGCATTTTGTCGCGCGTTATGGAGAGATCACCACAGTGCTAAAATTCAGCTGCATTTCGTAGCATGTTTTTGGTGAGTGCAATGCGTGCAGATGTGTTTTGAAGTGCTACATTAACATAACGACGCATATTGCCAATAGAGGGTTGGGGTGATGGGTGCACCATTCAATGGCATAATTGAAAATGACTAAACAAATTAAATCATTTTTAAATTTGTTATAAATACTGAGATCATAAACGACACAACATATTATTACATAAATATGATTCTAGTACACGACATCAAACTGTGATACAACAATATGTTTACTAATACTACAATATTAAGATAATATATTAATTAAAGGCAATGATATTGAGGGTATCGATATTATGGTGTTAACAGTTGTTTAGCATATATCACATCAGTGATGCACCTAAGCCATGGCGTCAAATACAACCAGCACAAATCAGTACTTAAGACTTTAGTGAGTAAATTTGGCCTGAAAATAATAAATCGGGCATAACTGTTTAATGGTGAAAACCTCCACAGCCGCACACCTTAACAGGCCATTGCGGACCGAGAGATGACTAATTTTGAAAATTTGCCACTGGAATGACTGCCACTTGTATCTAAATCGTGGTGCAGTGGTTATTTAAGTCTGATGAATATTTTGAAACTAATTTGACTGTGCGATGACATAGGAAGCTACAAACTCGCATTCATGTTAGTTTCGTAATATTCAACAGCATAGATATATAGTTGATAGACCGCTGAGGCGGGCTATGGATGGTTTCACCATTAAAGGGTTAAGCCTGATATGTTAATTAAAGGCATCAATATTATGGTATTAACAGTTGTTTATCATATATTACATCAATGTTGTACATTAACCATGACTTCATACACACTTTTGAACAATAGAAGTACATTGTTACTATGTATGTTTATACTAGGCTAATGTAACCATATGATCTTAGATGGGTAGCTTAGTAGTATGCTATTACTATCAGTAATTTCACCATTGTTTATAATTTATTTTATGGGTTTTTTCATCACATCAAAATTTATTTGTTTTGATTGTTCAGTACCCAGTATTAAACCTTTAACCTTTGTTACCTGTATAACAATCGATGGGTCATTGTGACCCTTCATTTCAAGACTAAATTTTTTTGGACCGAGTGTGCAAAAACTTGTTAACTCATAGTCGACAGGGATTTTACTCTTCCACGAACCTAGCTACCCACTTCAATCTTGAATGGTCGGCTCACTTTCATGGGTATTAAATACCACAGAATCCGTATCATGATAGGCTATACGGCGATCAAGTAAGGACAAGACTTCATACAGCTTTACTCAGCCATAGGATGTCATGAAAGATGCAAGAATACAATTGGTATTTAATGGGGACTCGACGTACTATTCATTGACTGAGTATGCGACCATTAAAAGATTATCATTGAGGAATGAAATGCTGCTAACAGGTTTGCTTTTATCCCTCAAAAGTTCTAGTAGCTCTTTTCGCGTTGATGCCATCTTATTCTTGGTGTGATCACGTAGCGAAAAATGGTCCCACAAAATGTTCAAACCGGATTTAGCTACAAAACGTAGAGCCAGATTATTTGATAATTTACTGGGTCGAGTTGCATAGCCTCATGCACGGAGTACTCTTGTATATAGCGCTCTTTATTGCTTTCACTACAGACCCAGTCTGAATACCCACTATTTTTCTGCTTAATTTTGAGGAAGCGGTTAATGTATTCAGGAAATAGTCCCATATTGCTATGTTGTTCATATTGAGATGACTCAGGACAATGCTAGACGTCGTACATCTTTTTATTGATATAGCCATGGTGAATAGCTAACTGTAACTCAGGAGTGGTCCACGTCCCGCATAAGGAACGTTGTTCTTCTGCATGTTCGCATATAGTAGATTGACCGATGCTTGTGCATTCAGCGCATAGTACAAACATAAGCCGCTTACTTATTCTAGTAGGTAATACTGGAAAGTATAAATCACGAGGAGGGAGGACTTTACATTTAATAAGACCGAAGAAGTCATGCACCATATTATCATTCAAATCGTTGACTCTTATTACCTCGTAGGCACCTTGTGGAAAACGATATTGTTTCATCACTGATGGGTACATGGAATGCAGTCTAAATATTCTAGCTTAGTATGTTCATCCGCTTCCAAAAACAATCGAATTGCGGATGTGCATCCACCAAATAGTGTGTCACGCAGAGCTATTGGGGATGCTAAGTCCACTTCGTTGGGAAAATCATCTAGTCCATCGGTAATAGTGATTAGTTTCTTAAACTCACATTCCCACATAATTCTCACTGTCTATCCATGCGATTCAAATAATGAAATGCGATATTGAAGAGTGGAATATGCTTCTTCGTATGACTGATCACCGTATGGGGTATATGTCTGCTCACGTTTATTGCCACAGCAATCAGACTCATGACCGTGAAATTTACACCCGTAAAACTCAAAAATAATATTTTTGCGTGGAGTGATGCTGTCTACATAACCTTTTGCTCACCCTGGTTTAGCATGTGTAAGATTTGGTAACCCTCACTTAACCTAACCCATTACATCCATTCAACATCGATTGTGCTATATGCACGTTTTGCTCTTAGCGAGTAGTCGGGTAAAGTCTGAATGCTATCAGGCATAGAGAAAAAGTGTGATATGCTACATTACATGCAACTGCTAGTGTTATCCCTGATACGAATGGATTTTGTCCATCCATTGATTCAGAAATTAAGAACATAAATCTAGACACAGCTAAACGTAAAATGGTGACATCATCATTACAATGTTCGATGAGATTTTTATCGACATCGTAGCGTGCATCTCTAGATATCTGCTCATTGTACCATCAATCAAATTCGAGCAGTTCATTCGCTTTCATGTTTTGTATGACGATTACCTCCCTTTCGGGAAAGGGTATTACCATACCCCAATACTGAGGCAAGTTCAGCTGATGGGGGAATATTCCCTTGCACACAGGAGGAGTAAAAGTATCGCCGACCTTACACAATGTAAGAGGAAAAAAGTTAATGAAATCGATGAAACGAATTGTTCCTATTTCAAATGAGAGAATTGAATGGCCACGCATGACGATGTGTGAGGGTTTTAGATGAAGGTTAATGCACGCGCATTAAGCGCAATAATGAGGTGGTCAGAAAAAACATAATTTTGACTGACACGTTTGTTACCATGCTTAGATTGTATACACGTTAACCATTTAACAAACTGATCCATAGCCTCTAACCCATGAAAGCGAACATATCCATTATTCATGCCTCGCTGGCACATAGCGTACTTAGCTTTGAGTGGCTGCTCATTGCACGTGTCACAGCATACGCTTGCTACCATGAGATTAACTTTATGCTCGCCGACAATATTAGAGTCGGTATTGTTAACAGGTTCTAAATAAGTTTTAGTATCATAAATGATGTATTTTGATAAGATTCATACATTAGATCCTCATCACCCATTTTCATAGCATGCGCATGTGATAATGACATAGCATTTTCTTCAATTACTTTAGGAAAACAAATATGTTCTTCATTAATATTAAACTTCTCTTTACATGCATGCCATTTAGTCATTACACATACATGTTCGTCACACGCTTTAGGTACATGTACGAAGCAGAGGGGACAGGCCTTTACGATTTCACATGTCCCAATTGCATGATAATTGGTCATACATCGCCCATTAAAATACTTACAATGACAATATGCGATGCAACTGTAGAATTACATGTGCCAATACCTGATTTAGCAGAGAAATTGTGAGTATTACTATATGATACGTCGCAATGGGGACAGTAATTGCACACCATAAGAAATGCTATGATGGACGTTATTAATGAAATGTGATTATCACGTTCCGAATGTAAAAGATATATTGATGGTAGAGTAGTAGTAGAGTCACTTCCGAATAGACATTCGTGCATTGACTCGGAGTAGACGCAGATACTAAATTCGTTGCTGAAATGTTGATGAAATTTCAACCAGTCAGTACTATTAATCTCACGTTCAGGAATACAACATTTTGCATGATACTCCCATGTGCAGTCTGTGTCATAGTAACATTGTTTAGCATTTGCGTACATTTTATTTTCTATGTATTACTACATCATAAAAGCGTGTGACGACCCCTTTGAATTTTGTGTTGTCATCCGATCGATAATATATCCTTTTCATTGGATAAATATTTTTACTGTTTATTAGTCATTTTTGTCTCCACAAACTCTAATCTAAACACCAAGCGTGTATGCATCTGCTCGATGTGGATATGCCACATTGCAAACTTGTTGACGGTCATATTATTTGCTGCCTACCCACGTGACGAGACCATTTTGAACATTGTCAACATTATTGTATGTTAGGGGGTGGAGTGAGGGACATGTTTAATTTAAAACATATTTTATTGCACGAAAATGTATAATGGGATCGGGTACAAATTCTTCCAACCCTCTCCCAACAGAATTATTACTTGACGGCATATATAAATAAATTATATATAGGAATTTTATAAGATAATGAAAGGGTGAGGGTGAAAGTGGCTCTCATCCAGAAATAATTCAGTATGTATCAATCTATATATGTGCAGTTGTTAATGATTTAATCTGGAAATGTGCAATTTTTCTGAATATATCATTTTTCCACCCCATTAATGTGCACGAGTGCTCTTATCTCGATTTCTCTCAGAATACTGGAAGCAACAAGGATATCAGCTTTGGTCTTGTCCTGGCATTGGACAATATTTCGAGCAACTTTATTGACAGCCATTTCTGACTAAGGCAGCAACAGTGTTACTAAATTCTTCTCAGAATAATCGGCGGGCTTTCTGTTTTCTTTTTGCCAGCTCTTTTCCTCCATTTCGACGTTGAAGGCGAGGCACATTCCTTTTGCAACAACAGTGTTCTGTGTGCTAGGGGTATATTTAGTTTATATTAAACTACCAAGTGACTCGTTGCGCTGCTCCCTTGTGGGGATAAGTCTGCAGATTCAAGGATCTGTGTGGTACCTTCGACGACACCACATGGAAAGGACACCTGATGCTCTATGTTTTGTATTATTTGCTACTTACTGTCGAACAAGTGACATTGTTTGTATAATTAATAAATTTGTGACTGTTTAATTATTACCATCTCGTCCGTATTCTAAATTAGTGTGGACCGTCATACCGGTGACACAAACAGTTGGGATGACACCATGTGGTTTGGCTGCAATGGTTGCATGGCCTCACTGGAATGTGAACGTTCCACCGGCTCTTCCGGAGAGACGTGATATGGGATCCACAACCCCGAGAACCACAGCTAACTAGCACTTCCACGCCTCATGCACATGCAGTGTGGTGGAGCAAAGGGACATGCCGGACCGTGGTGTACCACCACAAGCTACAAGTGGCGCCCGATGTGGGGCTCAAATGAGAAGTGAACCCACGCCAATTCTCAACACACGTCAATTTCAGTCTCCTTCGTCAGACAGTCAGCTCTCCCTCGATTCAGAGGTAGCATCATACGACGGACAAACGGCTCACATCCTCACTGACCATGCAACTAATTTCCCTGGTGCTGGACGACCAGCACCACCTTTATATGAGTTTTCGCCGATCAGCGAGAGGACATTCCGCAATGCCTCGCAGGTGGGAACTTAATATATAACCCTGTCGGACATCCACGATAGGCATACACCATCTATGCTGGATCGCGGACGACCATGACACAGACCCCTACAGGGGCAAACCTATCCTTCACAACTATTTTGTTCACCAACGTCATCAACGGGTGACCAGTCATCAGGCAGTCATGTACCTTACCCCGCATCTCTGCCACTTCGTGCATCATCACCACATTACCCACCGGTGCCACGTTACGGACCGGAGGATGCAGCTACTCCATTTCAGCAATACATCAGAAGACCAGCACATCACACACATCATTCCCGTTAGTCACCTGCACTGCTACCGTATGAAGCACACCCATCACCATTACAACCAGACCGTCCACGTCATCTTCATAGCACGCCTCCACCTGTCTATAGACCAACCCCTGTCTATGGACCCACATCAGGGCAGTATTCAATGGAACCGCCATATCATGCACAGCACCAATGACAGGAATTACCTTCACAAATGCGGCATCATCATCATCATCATTATGATCATCATGGGCATCGGCGGGAGTTACAACCAACACCACTGCCACCAATGCGCAGACCAGCTTCCACGTTTTCGTCTGTCTCCCGAGTACCACCACCTGGATTTTTGCCAATCACTTCACCCCCGTGGACATGGCCGGATCATTCTACTCCACCACCACCTCGAATTTGACATTATTAAGTGCAATTTGAAATTATAAGTCTACTAACCGGTGGACAAATCAGCAAATGGGAAAGTATCTGGCCACAAAGCTGTCCAGGAAAGCTTTGCAAGTCCTGGCAGATTTCGGCACGGATTATACACCAACATACATGGAATTGGAGAGCGTGTTGCTGGAAAGATTCAGCGACACGGCCCTCAGAGAAACAAGTCGGCTTCAATTAAAGAACTTGCGTCGATGTTTGGGAGAAACATTACCAGAGTTGGCTAGTCGTATTCGACGGCTAGCTGAACACGCATATCCCAGCACCAATCTCGAGGGCATAACGCATTTACATCTGGACACCTTCATCGATGCGTTGAGCGGTGAACCTGCACTGAAAGAAAAATTATTCCTCACGGAGCACGGGAGTCTACAACAGTTAAAGGCAACCATGGTTCGTATCGAGAATTTCTTAGAGCGGGAAAAGAATAATCGCCGACAACTGCACCCTATAAATGAAGTAATCGATGTGAACGTCGCCACGACTACCGACGACAGCACTGCATCAGCACCAGCACCAGCATCCGACCAGCAAGACCAATCAGATCACCGCACCAGTCAAAATCACGTGGAAGTGGAAGAGGGTGTGGCCAGTCCCATTGCGGGAGCCACATCAATGCCCAAGGATGCGAGAACCAGCACAACAACAACAATGGGAAAAACATGCACGATAGGTTAGAAGAGATTACTAAACAGATCTCAACACTCACAAATCTGTCACCACCCTTAGCACAACCATCGCAACATAGTGAATAACACGAGTCGCAACCAACATCACATCCACACCGCCAGCAAACACGTTTTTTGGATGTGGTCAGCCAGGTCACTGGAAGGAGCAATGTCTTAATCACCCTATGTCAACAACTCCGACCGCTGACTGACGAACCCAGCAACCTGAGACACTGTTAAACTAGGAATGGCACTGATTATAGAGTCACTTCGGTGACAATTCTGACAACCTAGCTCAACTGCGGCCTCTGAACAACAACGTCAGGTGGCCAACACAACCATTCGTACTCCTACGACAGCATGCATACACTTGCACCCGGATTCTTATGTCAGCGCCCACGATGTATACCGCATCCGCAGCTCTGACATCACCCCTTCCGGAAATGGTGACCCAGCAATTTCCGCATCTAACCAACCTTCTTTCCTATGTAAAACCGCAGTAGTAGGTTGTAGCACCTCCGCTGAAACAACGTATATACAAGCACCATGACCCACCGCTAAGGCACTTAACACCCATTGTCCTTTGGTGGTTTGCAATTCACAAGCCCTCACTGCATCACCAATTACATCCAGCAGCAGCAGCGAGACAGATGAAGATCAGCATTCAGCATAATGGATCTGCAAGAGGAAGCGTCGCGCAAAGAATGGCCAAGTACCGCATTGTCATTACTTCTTCTGCGCATCTGCTAAACATCCCATGATGCATTGTCAAAAGTGGCACGCACAGGTAGCCCTCATCCATGATCGTGAAAATCCTATCCACACCACTATATACGCCAATTCAAACTACACAGAAACAGCCTCAATGCCACCACGATTGCTACCCCCAGCTCCGTCCTCGCCTAAGCAATCGCAGCAGCAGTGACGACGGGTTGGCCCCTTCCACACTCAATCATCAACAGCACTTGCGGAACCTATCCGGAACCAATCTGCCTATATACAGGATGATACCACACCTAAAACCTTTCCACAGACGGTATCACTGAAAACACTTCCGCGGGCACACCGTAAAGTGATATACAAGTGTCCTTGTCTGTTTAGCGGTATTTCCACCAGTGCCACTATTGACACTGGAGCCTCCATCACCATCTTTAGCAAGTGCTTGTATCAGAGCATCCCACCTCATAAAAAGCCACCCCTTAAAACTACAAACATATTTTTGCAAACAGCAACGGGAGCTGATGTTCCCGTGGCTGGTACAGTCAACCTCGTTATACAGATAGAGGAGATGAAATTCTTAAAGCGACTTGTCATCGCCTCTATTCAAAACGATGCCCGGCTTGCTTCTGATTTCCTCAGTGCCAGCGAAGCCATCATACATTGCAGACAACTGGAACTAGACATACACGGCCGACGGATACATCTTGGACTGAAGTCATCACTGTATGCCACATGTGCGGTGATTTTAGCGTAAACAGCCACAGTTGAGCTGGGACAGGAGAGCATTCTATAAGCCTCTACACCACAAGTAGGAAGCAACACACAAATAGCCATACTGGACCCCGACCCTGAGTATATACTCGCCTCACAATGCACCAGTCCCCGCATGATCGTGGACACCACCAACAAGGATCATATACCTTTCAGAGTATTCAATGGCACAGCGGACCCAATAAGTCTTGAACCAGGAGTTCATAGTGGCCACTTGGTGGATGCGATATCACTGGAGAAACCCTCTACTAGACTTACACCAGCAACAATCTCTGATGATTTGCCTGAACATTTACATGACATATATCTGCGTGCCTCACTTGGGTTGATATAATCCCACAAACCAGACATACGGAAATTACTAAACAAATATCGTGATGGTTTTCTTGGCTGGAGACATGGACCTTGGAGAAACTCATCTCGTGCAACACTCCATCAACACTGACAACAACAAGCCCATTCGCTAGCCCGTTCGATGTCTTCCCATTCACAAGGAAGTGGAAGCATACCAACAGGTAAATGCGATGTTGTGGACAGACATAATAGAGCCATCAGCACCCCCCCCCCATTGGCCAGTCCCGTTGTACTAGCAGGCAAAAAGGATGGATCTTTGCGGTTTTGTATAGACTACTGCCGCCTTAATGATCTAAGCATTAAAGACGCATATCCATTGCCAAGACTAGATCAGGCCTTAGATTCTTTGTCCGGTGCCAAGTGGTTTTGTACAATTGATTTGGCTAGTGGGTACTGGCAGGTAGCTGTGAATGAGGCTGACATGGAAAATATCATGTTTGTGTGTAAAGACGGTTTTTTCAATTCAGTAAGATGCCCTATGGCTTGTGCAATGCTCCTGGAATCTCATTGGGCAGGCATTAACTATCCTGCGATGGAAATCTGTCTGTGTTACATCGACGACGTAATCGTCTTTGGTTCTTCGTTTGAACAGACTTTGTTAAATCCTGGACAAAGTTCTTCAGAGATTTCAAATGGCTAATGTAAGGCTCAAGCCGAAGAAATGTCATCTTTTCAGACAGAGCATCGAGTTCGTGGGACACGTCATATCCGGCGATCGAGTGGCTACGCAGCTAATAAAAAAACAAAAGGGGTAGCAGAGTGGCAGACACCCACATCAGCTACGGATACCCGAAGCTTCCTCTGTCTCTGCCAGTACTATCGTCGATACATCCATCACTTTAATGAAATTGCCTCACCCTTATTCAGACTCACTGAAAAAATCGACCATTCGAGTGGATGAGTGAGTGTGAAGGTTCCTTCAGGGCGCTAAAGGAACTCCTGATGGCCGCACCAATTCTTGCTCATGCTAACCCTAACCTCGATTTCATCTTAGACACTGATGCGTCGGCTTACGCTATTGGTGCAGTTCTATCTCAGGTCACCGAAGATAGAACAGAGCAGGTATTGGGTTACAATTCGCGTACTCTGAACAAAACAGAGAAATGTTATGTGACCTCAGAGAGGGAATTGCTAGCAGCGGTCTATTTCGTCAAGTATTACAAACACTTTCTGTATGGGCGCCCATTTGCCCTCCGTACGGATCACGCCTCACTATGCTGGCTCAGAAGCCTAAAAAATCCGGAGGGCCAGGTAGCGAGGTGGCAGGAATCTCTGCAGGCCTTCAACTTCAACGTTGTTCATAGACCCGGCAAGCTGCATGAAAATGATGATGCCTTGAGCAGAATTGGTCTCGAGGATGAACAGGAAGTGGCCACCACCATGATACATACGACACAGCCATCTCCAGTGTTCCTCGAATTGCAGTGCGCAGAGTGGAACATGGAGACAGGCACTCAAGATCAAGAAACAGATGAGCAAACACAAAATATATACGTGTGGATCCAGGAGGGGTTTAGTACTACCAAGGAACCTGTTACACCATTATCCGCAATGGCAAAATACTATTATCAGCAGTTTGGAGAATGCCACATACACGAGCAAGTTCTCTACATCAACAACCGCATCGTTATTCCGGAGAATTATTGTGAAACTATATTACAACGACTACATGATAGTGCTGGACATCTAGCCATTGAACGAACCGTCATGTGGAGAAAACAGAGATTCCTTTAGATCGGGATTCACGATAGTGTGAAGGCATGGGTCACCAAATGTGTCCCATGTCAAAGACGAGCTGTTGGCCAGCTGTTGGCCAGCACCATTCCGCACCATTACTAATTAAAATAGTTGGTGTACCATGGGAGCGAGTGGCTATTGATTTGCTCGGACCCATGAATACAAGGGATGAAGAAAACAGGTACATCCTCGTATTGCAAGATTATTTTATGAAGTGGGTAGAAGCATTTGCTTTGCCAGACCAAGAGGCATCCACCATGTCGGAGGTTCTGACAGGCAATGTGTTCTGCCGATTCGATATGCCCTATGAGCTGCACTCTGACCAAGGAAGTAATTTTGAGAGCTGGCTGATCTCCGAGCTCTGCAAAGTGTTTTACATCGTCAAAACACGCACTACTTCTTACCATCTGCAAAGCAATGGGAAGGTAGAGAGGTTCAATGGCACTCTGGCCGAAATGCTGATTAAGGAAACACGCCTTGATTGTCGAGATTGGGATCTATGACTCCCATATGTGCTCATGGCATACCGCACTTCAGTACATTCCAGCATGAGTTATACCCTTGCTCGGTTAATGTTAGGCTGTGAATTAGCCTTGCCCCTGGATCTGGCCATGCCCAGAATTCCAGGAGAGAAACATTCACCTTCTCTCTACATAGTGCTCATGCGGCAGCGGATAGAGCAGACCCATGAGCAAGGGAGAGTCATATTATCCACTGCATACTGGCATCGGAAAATGTGGTATGACCGGCG
>JAVVLW010002150.1:0-53423 GCA_034401795.1 Chaetoderma sp. LZ-2023a | reverse complement strand
TTTTGGATGAAATTTTGCTGTCAACGTTCGTTGATAAAATTCCTACTCTTCGGAGAAAAATGTGCTTACAACCCTCGAAAGGCCCATTATCAGATGGTACAGAAAATTTATAACATCAGTGTAACGTGTTCGGACAGAGCGATACCTGCAACTCTAGGTCAAAAGCGTCCTGGTTTATTAAGTCAGGTGGTGTGAAGACCACGCCTCTTAACACTTTTAACACTCATATCAACCAAAAACGGCGTATGTAGTGGTCTTGAGAAATGTCCCATTTGCGGGACCAAGAGAAGACTATTTTTGAATATTTACGACTGGTAGTCTAGTGATGAATTTTCAAAGATTGTCTTCTCTTGGTCTGCAAATAGACCTTTTTATGAGAAAATTTAAAATTTTCTTCAACAAAATTTGAGTGTCAAAGCGTTAAAGATCCACCATCTTTTGCCTCCAAAAAGTGGTATACTTTCGAAAGACACTTAAATAGGCGTGTGTGTGTGTGGGGGGGGGGGGGTCAATCTAGCTATGGGGCATGGCCCCACTTATAGCCAAGCTACAATCAACCTTTTCACGTGTGTTTAGGATTAATTTGAATCTTTGAAACCTGAATTCCCAGAATCTAAAATTTCAAGGTAAACTGTGTGTGTAAGATTAATAAATAGTAACATCCATCAAAGACAATTTTGACTGTGACGGCAGCGAAATATGACACATGCAATGGACCGTTTCCATTTTAGCTATGCCCCCGCCCATCACTAGCTAAGCTCCACCCACAACCTCGTCGTGTTGGGATTGATCGATCCCCAAAATGCCCTAGCTATCAATTTCCTGAAAACTATGCAGGGAAGCTTTTGAATATTGTGTAACTAATTAAAACTATGGCAGCAACAGCGCCCAGTCAAATTAGTTTAAAGTTATTTTAAAAGATTTTACTACTGGAATGGACTGGCCCTGTTATCGAGCCAGCCATTCCAGTGGTATATTTTCAAATATATAATTCTCTTTTGTCTGCAAATGGGACAGTTCACAAGACCACTGCAGACGCCAGTTTGTCCATCTTGAGGGTTAAAGGGTTAATGAATAACTGTAGCTTATTTTTGGAAATACTGCTACTGGAAGATGTTGTTTTTCTAAGACATCAAAAACGTTTCAGCAACAGTGCTTATAACATTTGGGTTACGCCCGCTTCCTACTGTTTCCTTAAACCCATTGTAGCCGAGAAGCCAAGCACAAAATATCAGTTACAATTTATTACTTGTTTTCATATTTTGAAACTAATTTGACTGGAACCTGTTGCTGCCTATGACAGGCAAACATGCTCCTGTCAAATTAGTTTCAAAGAATTCACAACAGTTTACCTGTATAGATTTTGTTTTGAAATTTGGATCGTGGGAACACCCAGTGTTTTCGCATGCCATCTAAAGTGAGGGACGTCCCCAAGCCCCCCCCCCCACCCCACTCCATCGCTGAGCTCCCTGACTATCAATTTCCAGGTAAGTTTTTCAAATATTTTGAAACCACTTTGACTGGGTGTTGTTGCTGACATAGCACCCAGTCAAATTAGTTTCAAAATATTCAACACATTGTTTATTAAATTGTAAAACATACAATTAGTAACAACGTCTCGAACTATTAAGCGTTAAAGACGGGATAAATGGAGTCATGCATGGCATATTTAATCATGACGTTAACCTACACGTCACTTAGTTGATTATGACGTAGTATGGCGTCATATGATTGATGGATAAACTAAAAGGTTCGTTAGCCACATTCTATCTGTTCTCCACAGACGGCGAAACTTTCTGTTGAAAATCTTAACGTATACTTATACATTTGTAGTATTTCTAAACAGAAAATTAATGTTATTAAATTTTCTAACAATTTTTTAATGCACGCGCACGGGCGAGCGTGCGCTTAAATTAAATTGCCCGAAATCGTGTGAGTAGTGACTCTTGTATCTGCGCGCGCTCGTGTATGTATGCTTATAATAATTATTATCATTATTATATCGCAAACATCGCGTGGTATGAACGAGTGATTTTTCCATATGTTTATAATATTTGTAATTGATTTACAATTTTAGACTATGAAACAAATTTTATGAAAAAGAAATTAAAATAAATATTGAGCGTTAAATCTATGAGAATATGGCCTATTACATTGATTGCTGGTAGGACAATTGTTATATGGCATATCCATATCCCTTTAAAGTTTGAATTTCCAGAATAGCAAAATCAAATGTAAACAATACAATTAACCCTGTTGAATATTTTGAATCTACTTTGACTGGGAGCTGTTGCTGCCTTAGGCAGCAACAGCTCCCCAGTCAAAATTAGTTTTCAAAATATTCAACATAATATTTGTTAGATTGTAAATGAGTTTTAAAATTCTGCATTTTTTATTGCAAATGGTTAAAATATGATGTTGGCCTTTTACTGTCTGATTAGCTACTTACTTTTGTCATGCTACAACACATGTGATAAAATCAGATTTGGCATTGTGTTTATTCCCATTGTCCATATCGTCATGTCATTGTATTATATACCATTGACATATTGTTATGGCATTGTATTATATACCATTGTCATATTGTCAAAGAGAATTATAAATCCTGTAATATATCGATATATTTTCATGGATCATCCTTATGTATATATAGAAAGAGAGATTTGTTTAAATCATCATCGTTAATTTAATAAAATTGTTATAAAATCCTGATGTGGAAAGGAATTTTTTAGTATTCATGTAGCGGCATTACCTCTGTTTACCATTGTCACGTATCTCTTCAGATCAACCGTTGAAGCAATTTAGTAAATTGAAAAACACCTTGGTCACCAATTATTTCTCAAAGTTCTATCCGTCGCTTATATTCCATTCTATCTACATAAACAGGGCCATGTTGGCCTATAGGTTGTGTTGGCGTGTCCCGCTGATAAGCGACCAGGCTGACTATCACTGCTGTCGCCAAAATAATAAAATTGGGCGGAACGACGACATGACAAGTATTTATCGATCACATACATGCGGGATGAGAAACAAAGGCGGCGCCATGACATCAAACCAAATAATGTCAATTTCATGAGAGACTTTTCGTGTAACCATTAATTTAACATGCATTCAGATAAGCAGGCAGGCAGGCGGGCAGGCGGGCAGGCGGGCAGGCGGGCAGGCGGGCGGGCAGGCGGGCAGGCGGGCAGGGCGGGCAGGCGGGGCAGGCGGGCAGGCAGGCTGGTGGGGCGGGCGGGCGGACGGGCGGGCGGCGGGGCGGGCGGGCGGGCGGGGCGGGCGGGCGGGGCGGGACGGACGGGCGGGGCGGGCGGGCGGGCGGACGGGCGGACGGGCGGACGGGGCGGGGCGGACGGACAGACAAACAGACAGACACATGTGGTGGCTGTTGTGTTGCTGGCAGCGGCATAGCGGCCATGGCGGTGGTGGTGGCGGTGGCAGCGGCGTGGGGCGGTGATAGAGGTGGTGGTGGTGGCAGTGCTGGTGGTGAAAGTGGCGATGGCGGTGACGGTGGTCGTTTTCAACCCCTAAACACGATTAGGGGCCCTATGTAATCTCCAGAAAACTATTAAAATTAAAAGTCATGGTTGTGTGTCGATTAATCGATTATCCTAAATTTCAGTTCCTGTTGACTAGCTGCATCTGAAAAACATCCTCACTCAATCTATCCACAAAATCACTTTTTTCCAAAAATATGATGTCTAATTACAACACAATAATTACTGATAACGAATAAGCCAAAGCTGCGCACTTTGTTTCAGGATTTGTAACAATACCGCCTATGTCTGTCAATAGTATCCCGGCAACCATCGAGTAGTGACGTCAGCGTCCATGAGAATGTAACGCATGCCTGTTCATATGAACAAAAAAGATATGTTTGACCTAGAATCACTGAATTAAGGAAGGGGATAAGCATATATGTGATATTGATGCTAATTGATGGATGCATTGATAGATAAGCTCCGCCCACATTTTTTCGCGTGTTTGGGATCGATTTATAGAAGTACTTTGAACGCTGAATGTTCTTAACTTTACAGCTAAGCTGTTGATTATTGAATATTTTAAAACAATGTTGACTGCATGGGCGCTGTTTGCTGCCATATAGGCAGCAAACAGTGCCCAGTCAAATTAATTTCAAAATATTCATTAAAATATTTATTAAATAACAAAATCGACCATATAATCTGCACACTTGACAGACATTTCCCCGTAAATTATGATTGTGACGTCTGCCTACATGTGACGTAATTGTTTTATGACCTCATATATTTGAGTGACATACGGGGATCCATCCAGTTCACATAAAGATGTGCGAAGTCCCATTTATCGCGTCAGTATAGGTAACTTTAAGTTGTGCGTAGTGTAAATTAGTTTATTTGGGCACTTGAAAATTACTGTGTGGCACAGAGTTGACCATGTATTCCGCCACGTCGCTGATTTGGGATGTTTTTGTAAAACAAAAGTTTCGCGCAGCAAACACTCAATATTGTTTGTCCGATATTGAAATTGAGCGCTCTCTCTCTCTCTCTCTCTCACGCCCCTTCCCCCCCCCCCCCCCCCATCACTCTTGCCGACCCGCGCGCCCGTTATAGAGCCAGTGAGAATGAGGTTCCAGTTTGCCATCATGCTCCTCTGAGTGTCATCCTCCTTTCCCGGAACTGAGTCTAGCCAAGCGAGGTCGGTATGGTTTAATACGTTCAGGGTGGGGCATCTTACTTTCCCCGTTGCCCTTAGATTTTATCCCTGAGCTTAAGGGAAATGACATAGCTGTCGAGCACTGACGTATCGAAATTTCTCCATCTGAACAAGGCACGAGCACACATGCAGCATGCACACAGCTGGGTCGTCGCTAAGGAGTCCAACGCTCCGAGATCCAACCGATGCAGCATGTAGCTGATAAGACATATGGCTGCTTCATCATGCCCCACGATACTGGCCTCCAATGATAGATTACATTGCCAACCAATCTAAGGTGGCGTAGGTTTCGGCTTCTCTGTATTTGGCGAGGCATCACCCAATGCACACGAGGGTGGTCAAACAAAGCGGCTAAGAGGCGTCAACCAGCAGAGTATCTGGCTGTCGATGGGTGTCTATGATGATGCCCATAGACGGTAGACCAGCACCGACCCGGAGAAACCAATTGTCGTGATGAGTGACGCAGGAATAGGGTTGAGATAATGCAGGAGGGCAAATGTGAATTTGAAGTTCCTACTCTGTCCAACATCTAGGAGACGGGCAAATATGTCTTCCAGATTCTAGACAATTGTGCTTTTCATCTTCACGCAGTGATTCAGTAACCACATCATCGCCTTCTCCTTGGGCAAATATTGGAAGTCAGCAGGGAATGATGCAGAGCAGGTTTATTTTGTACCTCCTGCCCGATCTCGACGTATCCGGTACTTTGACGTCATTTACAAACACAGCGTGTCCATTGACGGTGTTGTGCAGGGATGCCGATTATTTAGTGGATGAAAATGCCTCCGGAGATTATACACAATTTTCTGACAGTTCTCTTTGTAGAAATCCCTCATGGTTCCCCCTTCTTCTTTGTGTTTGAAAGTGTAGAGACAGTGACGGCTGTTTCTACACGGAGTTCATGTAGTTGAAAACACGAGGGTCCCTTCCTTAATGATTATTACAACTCAATTTTTCAGTATGTTCGCTATAGGGTTTTTGTCACAAACCGAGGAGACCATTTAGAGATGTCGACTTTCTTCTGTATCCTCCGAGTGACGGAGTGTATTTCGCGACTTTCCGGAATGTACAAAGACCGACTTCTAGAGGCGGTGGAATGATAATGTTCCAGTTGGGCTGTGTGACCATTGCCGCCGAGATTGAACTACACCATCTCCTCCCGGCTGCTTGTGTCCCCGGTATGATGGTCCATTACTCAATTTGGGAGTTAGACATAAAAAAAAATGATATAACTAAAACAAACAATACTACTCGTTTGCTAGTACAAGAGAGAAAATATAGTACATGGAACTAAGTTGGTGTCTTGTTTAACGTGGGCTCGTCATAGGTACCTCGTTGATCTCAAAATCCCCGAAGTAGCCCTGCAAGGGAGAGTCCAAGCGTGGTCACTCCGGTAGTTTAATATAAACTGTTATACCCCTAACAAAATAGTATTGTTGCGAGAGGAAAGTGCCTCGCACGGGCCTCCGTCACAGAAAAATGCCTTCAATGCTGAAGCGGAGGAAGAGAGCTGACAAAAAGGGCCACTCTTTTATTCAAACATATGCTAAGTGGGTAGAGCGGGTTAACCTATGAAACTGTATGCAATTGTGATGCAGGCTGAATTACGTGAAGATGGGGTGGGTGACTTCCTGAGAATTCAGACACCGTCAGCTTATGTAGATTAAAGATACTGTATTGGTAGTTACCGCTTTATTTATGTGGTCCTTCTGCCAATTCCTTCAACTAACCTTTAGTTGTAAGGTCCATGCTCCAGGCTTTGGCCGAAAATGGCAAGTAGTTCTACCTATCTTTAATACATGCCTGACTGGCGGAAATGCTCTGTTTCCATATGGTTAACTTACGGGGCAATCCCCTCAGACAAACAGCGAGCAGACATGTCACGGTGTGGCAGCTCCTGAATTATATGATGATCCCATTACTGACCGCACCGCAACCACATATAACATCACCAGGGTAAGACAAAAGCATTTGAAAAGCGTGTATATGTTTGCGGTGGGGATAATGAGATGGATATCCAACTATAGTGACCTTCCCGTGAGGGCGTGGTGCGTTCCAAAACCGCACCCGTGTCCCGTCCGTCACCTGACGTGTTGAGGACAGACCATGAAGGATCTGCTCTCGGGGACTAACATTTTACCTGGCGTTAGGGTTAGGTTTTCAAATATTCCCAGAGATGCACTGCTGGCCGGTAAAAATAATATAATGTTTTCACAGTGCTTCCTACTTTGGCATGGATAAATATGCTAACTGGTATTTGAAGATACTGGGGGTAATGTGTGCAGAATCAGCACTTTAGTCTTTACCGCTCAGAAACCCCAATAATTTCCAGGGTCGGATCGTACCAACGTGTCGAAGGGAGGCCCATACAATTATAAGCCTTATGGCTGGAGGAACGTAGGAAGAAACAATTGCTCATATATTAATAAGGATAATTTATACCACCTAGCAGCGTGCGATGTTACATATCCGCAACATCTGGAAAAGAGCCTGACACAAATGGACACCTAATGAGCGACAGTTCCTAACTACTTCTAAACCTATCCTATCGAGCTAGAATAGCCAGGTTTAATCGATCTCATGCCAGGTTCGCTTAATCAGAACCTAAATAGTGACCTCAGTGAAAAAGTGATGCTGGGGAAAAAGATGATGCAGATTTATTGTTGCTGTATAATGTCGCCTAGCGTACGACGGTCCTAGTATTTTATATAAAATAAACAAAACAAGTAACTAGGATGGCTGCTGCCATATATATATATATATATATATAACGGACTATCACAGAATTGACAATAACTAAGGTTACCTGGTCTTGCGGTGCTTGTTACTCATCAGCTCAAAATAAGGATAATATATACAGTAAATAGGATAAACTATAAAATGTGGTCTCAGACGACCGGTTGGTACCTATTAGTCATTAGTACCTATAAATGTAACAATACAATGATATAAAAATACAGTTAGATGAGTACCTATTAGTCATCGGTACGGAAAAAGTCAATGGATCACAGTAAATGATACGTTCAGGATGAGGAATATGAGCTGACTCGATTCTGTAGCTGCTGGGCTGATCTCCAAAGGTGAACTGTTGATGTGGCTCACTCTCAAGGATGGCGAAGAAGAACGATTGTAGGTGAAGATGTCTAGTAGATAGTCATATTAATTTAATCAGTGTAGCAAAAAGGTTCCGTACTGTAACGGAAGTCGAAAGATGGCCTGTAGTAATGAAGGGGCTACAGTTAAATGTTAAAATAATGACGCATATACATCTTCCGTGTACACAGTACATGACGCACTGTATAGCTCGTGCAGCACACGAGGCAAAGTCCCACTAGACTGTGGTCTAAAAGCTAAATGTCATACACAATACATTGCATGGAGTTTGACTACCACATTTCGGCGTTGTTCGGCAGATCTGACGAGATGTCCACCAAGAATCATCACTCGTTCCACATACTACGAGTTCTTACATTGGGGCCGCAAGGCCCATCCACAGGAAGACTCCTCTGTTGTTGTTGGAAGTGAGGGCTTCTTCTTTCCGATTAGTTTATATGCCCCCGGGAATTGTCCTCCCGAGAGCATTCAAAAGATTAGATGCAGATGGGAAGGTGGCGGGCCAGAGATATCAAGCTCTCTAAGCTGGTCAGCTCCGCTGCGGTTACGATGAAACCCGATTCAGCAGGCAGGTATCGGCATCCTGCAACTCTCCGGCCGCACAACCTTCCGTCTTCTCTCTGGACGAAGTGTGGGTCTCGATTCGCAGTTCTTCGCTCCTTTCATACTCCTCATGGCGTCGTAGCTGGAACGCTCAGCCAATCAATGCGCGACCTGTAGCCAATCAGCGTGCGGGATGCAAGGGCAAGGACATTATCACGTGATAAACATCCTCCCCATTCAATTAGTACATAGACCCGCTTATGACATTTTCAATATTTTTAGCATAATTTAAGCAGAAAATAAGGATAACTCGGCCATTTCTGGACCGATTTTCAAATGGTTTACAGTTTTGAATTCCTCGTTTTATTCCGGCTCTGATAGAATGACGAGGATAATATAATTTAAAGGGATTACGTGCACCAACTTGGTACTTTTTAGATTGCATTAGCTCTCAACGCTGACACGTGTTGTCAGGGAAACTCTGAGGCGCGTGTACGCACGCTAAGTGATCTTACAACTTAGCGATAGCGTGTGATGTCGTGTAAGTGCCAATACATTACATTCTTTAATGTGTAATATTCAGCATGTTGAATATTTTGAAACTAATTTGACTGAATAGAAAACCTTCTTTCAACTAATTGGGCGAATATTGTGTGCTTCTCTCAAAAAGAAAAAGCTGCTTGCAAAAAGGCACAGAAAGTTCATCGCAACAAGAGCACCGCCTATGGCAGCAGCAACTTCCAGTCAAATTAGTTTCAAAATATTCAACAGCTTACCTGTATGATTGTTTTATACTACATTGCCAAACTATAGCTGGCAGAACAAGTTATTGGTTTGTTTGGGGTCTATCGAGTCACTGATTCCAGGTCGCATTCCGGCCATTCTACGCTGGCTTTATGTCAGTCTATTATTGGTAACCTCACCAGTATTTTACACTGGTACCATCCTGGGTGGATAGAGGCAACGAGGAGTGAAGGAGATTGCCTATGTTTCCAGCAATCGTCAATTGGCCGAATGGAGACGCGATCCCGGGGCGCCTGTTTCACAGCTTTGCTCGTTACCTGAGCTACCACCTCCTCTAAGTATAGATGGCAAGAACAAGTTATTGGTTTGATTGGCGTCTATCGAGTCCCTGATTCCAGGTCCCATTCACGCCATATCTAGGTTGGATTTATTTCAGTCTGTTATTGGTAACTTCCCCAGCTTTCACACTGGTGCATTCTTAAAGGGAGTCTTTATACTCCTGGGTGTAGAGAGGCAAGGAGCTAAGGAGTTCCAATGATGGTCAGATAGTTCACAGGTCAGGCACGAACCGCGTTCTCAGGTTAAGTAGATCTGAGTGTTAGCCACTACACCAAGCAGTCGCCTCCACTATTGCTAGTACCTCGATGACTGAGCATATATACCGACGCAGATGCGCTAGGTATTTTATGATTGGTTGAAAAGTAAATCATGGTAGCCATCTCAGGCTGCAGAAATGTATGAACATTTAGCTACTAAAGCCTGGATATCTTTCGTTGTCGGCATGATAAAAAGATACAATATCAGGGATGGATTATGGGTGGCAAATTCTATCACCTGAATGGTTAGCATAAGCTAAGGTTAGGTGTCCTTTAAGTGCATTACGATTAAGACACCGTTCGCGTCGAACTTATTTTCAATTGATCGCCCGATATTATTGGCCTTTTAAGTGCCGCGATAAGCTTTGTGTTTACAACCGACGCAAACGCTGATTAGCTCAATAACGAGATAGCTATGTTTGCTGAGTGCAAGCTGTTGTAAGGTACTTTCACTAAGCAAGCACTGTCGGTAAACAATTGTTAGTATAGATACCTGGCAAAAGAGAATTACCACTTTCAATCGCAACTCCCTATTTCAAGGCAACAGATAAGAGTGGAATAATTTAAATCAAATTTTGGGATATGTGGTATAGCAGCCATAGGAGCGACGACTTCTAGTTAAATTTTGCGCAAAATAGACAACTGTATATCGATTGTATTGTAAAGAATGCTGTATCAGTACTGATGTGGGCCTTAGGTTTGTTGCACTCTTATCTTCTCGGATTGATATTCACGATAGAGGTTTCCCAAATTACGATATCAACGAAACGCCTATTATAAGACCATTACATGGCCTTAAATGTAGAGCAAAGCTGTACTCGATGGGCCTTTCTAGTTTACTGATCAATCATATGAGGTCATAATCAATTACGTAGCGTGTAGGATGACGTTAAAATCAATTACGTCACGAATGACGTAGATCAGTTCGTCACGAACGCTTAATTGATGACGCACTTAATTGATGACGCACTTAATTGATGACGCGTGTTTTTGCGCGAATTGTATGTCTTTACTATGTAATAAAGAGGTTGTTTAATATTTTGAAACTAGTTCGACTGGGCGCCAGTGCTGCCATAGACAGCAACAGCAAACAATCAAATTAGTTTCAACTCTATCGTTCTTAGTTAGAACTCTATCGCGAGTCGTTTTTCCTAGCAACAGTACGTACCTGGAACACCCTTCCAGCCCCTGTCACTATGTCTTATTGTGCTCCCACATAGACTAAAAATAAACCTTGTTTAAATCAAATTAGTTTCAAAATATTCAACAGCTTACCTGTACAGTTTCTGGAAATTGATAGTAGGGCAGTTCAGTGATCGATCGATCCCAACACGGCGAAATGTGGATGGAGCTTTGCTAAAGATGGGCGTGGCATAGCAAAAACTGGATTCCTCCTTTAGGAATATTGTTTCTTTGGGGTTAGCTCATAACCGTCAATTCTATGCTTGCTGCTCTCTTATATTACATATGACTTTCAGCTTGGTATTGCTTCTTCTTCTACTTCTTCTTTTTCTTCTTCTTCCGCTTATTCTTTTTATTATTATTATTATTATTATTATTATGAGATACCTGAAAATCGACATCTTCATTGCCATTGCAGTATTTATTGTCATCTGTTTCAACAGGCACGTTCTTTGCTTTATCTTTAACCGTTTATTGTCTAAATCTAAAATCTAAATATATTTGCTTATTGAATGCCCCTTTGTAAGCCACGAGAAGACTATTTTTGAAGATTTATCACTGGAATGAGTGGCTCGGTTATTGAGCCAGTCATTCCAATGGTAAATTTTCATAAATAGTATGCGCTTGGACTGCAAATGAACAGTCCTCAAGACTACTGCAGAGGCCAGTTTTGACTTACTTCTTCGTGAGAGTGTTAACTCCATCGAATTCCCCGACGCTGTATTATCAAATGCGTAAAGGAGCACTTGTCCTGCACCCACGGGGAAGTCACCCACGTACACAGAAGCTTATAAGCTACGGATAATAAAATATTTTGTATGTTCGCATGTTGGTTGAGCCTCTTTTGAAAGCTTAATTTGTCTTTAAATTTTTTTAGTTTTCCTTGCCATATTCCCTATTTATTAAATTCAAATGACACTCTGCTTTCGGATAATCCTATGTAACGACTTTTTCCCAGCTGAAAATCAACATGGCTTGCCAGAGATATTCGTCATCGTGATTGTGACTTCAGTTAACTTGTCGCGTAATTAATTGAATGACTGCTCTGATCCCTCCATTCATGGTGAAGAGAAGGGATAGACTATACACATTGTTATTATCCGTGTAATATGTGTATTCATAGTCTGTGTAATCAGTTTCCGTGACGCCGGTTTCGGTGGATTCCAACCTCAGGGAAAACACAAAAAGCTGTAAAAAGAAATAATTTGACTTGGAGTCATCGCTGCTTTAAGTGGTAACTACTTTACGTCAAAGTAATTTCAACATGCATTTTTACAATATCTCATTTGTCAGTTCAAATAAGGAGAATAAAAGATATAGAATAAGAGATATAGAGTAATTCCGCAGCCAACTGAGAGAATCTTATGTTCAAAATTTATCAGATCGCCACTTGTATTGGAGTGATTGAGATCTGCTCAGATGCCATCTCCTCCCTTTCTAATAGGATAACTCCAGACATACAGAAAACCCCATTTGTTGTTCACATCATGCATTATTATGCATCATTTAGGTATCAAATTCGAACATGCAACCGTGAGCAACGAACCACGCTTCTAGCCCTACATCTTGAATAGAATATTTTGAGACATTTTCAACGATTTCTTTGTTTAGACTGATTATATATAAGGAACTATAGTCCCACCAACTGTCAATAGACGCATTAATTTAAACTAGCGACGTTATAAATATTGAAAGGCTAGCTCAGTTAGGGAGCGAATGCAATAGTTAATGTTTTATTTAAATTCCCAATAAACAGTACATATATTTATATTTTAGAAAATTAGGACCGAGTTAACAAAAGTTGGCGCTACAGAGTAAAATGATAAGACGACATTTCCAGCGCTGTTGTTTTATTTTCCATTAATCTCAAGTAGCATCCATCCACCGCTAATATGTTATTTTTGTTTTTTAAACGATGATATAACCACTTAACCGTATTACCGATAAATAGGCAATCGACATTAGATAACTCTGATTCCATTAGAGATAATGTTAATTTTGAAAGCAACAATCCAATAATCAAACTGCTGCCTAAGATATGATAAAATAGAATATCGATTTCTTTTTTGCCTTCTTAGCATTTACTGCATACTGATCATACGATAGATGGGGTCATCTCAAGCTATGCCACGCCCATTGCTAGCTTAACTCCGCCATGGGACTATTTTCTGGGGCCGGGGGGGGGGGGAGTGGCGATTTCTTTGAATTTCAACTACAAAGAGTTCTTCCACATTCTCCACAGTATCTGATCGGTTCCGGGAATCTTAACATCATTTAGGGTCTTTTCTATCATTAGTGGTCTTAGACTATGTGTATTGAGGGCTGGTCGCAAAACACGTTATTTAAGCTAGTGTAACGGCGTCCTCTGTGTGTCTGGTAATTGTGGGTACCTAGTACTGAAGATTCCAAAGCATTCTAAGGGGGCGTATTCTCTGGCATTCGAATAAGATGTTCGAACATTGGCTATCCATATTTTTCTTCCTTCAGCTGCAATCCGTTCTTCAACCGTCGCCATTGTGTTGCCCATTGCACGCCTTCTCAGCTACTTTAAGTTCTTTTTCTTCTTTAGTTGTCTAAAGATGATAGCAAAACACGTTACGAGCTGGTGCTATAACGTCATCTGCCTGCTTGATACCTGTTGGCACCATGTACGTAAAGCACAAATGCTTTCTCAGCGGGTGTAGACCTGGCATTCAGAGAACACCTCCAAACATTGATCATTGCAGTTGCGCTATCCACGCAGACAGTGGGTTCACGTTGCGCAGTCTGTATAGTGCTGGGGTCGGGATTCGATTGCTTGGCCAGCGGTAATTGGTGATACCTCGCAGGCTATGACGATGCGTCGAGTCTGTTCAAGAGGGCCTTTGGAGATGTCCAGCTGTCACAGTCGTATAGCATTATTTAGACAATGCAATATCATACCAGTGCATCCGGATTTTCGCGGAAATATTAGAGGTTTAAATCCACGACTTCAAAAGGACTAGAAACCAATGTTTCCTGATATGAAACGATTTGCAATGTCGATTAAACTGTAGACAAATGTACACACGAGTCGGCTCATTCTGCACTTATCTTCGCCTCGGAACAAGGTACCTTCATCACCGCTCCTTTGTTTCTGGCAGGTACGCATGTGTGAGCAACATGTTGGCTTCATTCTTGAAAATGTTTGTGGCTTTGAAATGTTTTGTATCTATTGGAAGCATTTCATCAAGGGGATCCTTTCTTCAACGATCTCTAGTGGTATGTCTAGTTGTGGTACTGGATGGGTGGTCTTGTCGATTGTTCTCGAACAGATGGCAGAGCCGCGGCGAGGCAACATGTGAAGCTGCTGCTGCTGCTGCTGCTGCTGCTGTTGCTGCTGCTGCTGCTGCTGCTACTACTACTACTACTACTACTACTACTACTACTACTACTACTACTACTACTACTACTATAAATAAGAAAATGTTTACCATAATTGGATTGCTTACTTATCCTCATTTCATCCTGTTCTCAACGCAATCATGCGATCAAATCATTAAATTCCACGGAGAAATCCTGCGAGACATAAGATTTCCTATAAATCAGTAACCGACGAAGTATTTACATGATCGATCGGTTACTTCAAATCGGTCCTAAATCGTAGCATGTATTTCCGTTTTAATTATTGTTCAATGTTGATGAGACTAAAGCAAATTTGTTATAAATGTCAAACATCCATTTACTTGATCTTATGAACAATGAAACGATGGCTTAATTGATAAATACCGCATTTGAACTTTCAGCCATTGACGTCGTTTATTGATAAAACTGCATCAATTATCTGCGATATTATACTATTTCATATTTCAAGGCTTTCGATACAAGCAAAATATCAACGACACAGGGGAGATAACCAGTCCTTGTTTACATATTATTTGCTAATCTCATTCGACTACTTCCCCTTATATATTCTCGTCTCATATTCAGCTGTAATAATTATAGTTATGGAGGGATTCGTATTGATGAATGGGGTGAGTGTAAGTGACTCCAACGGGATTTCATTCCGCGCGCAAAATATACGCATACGTTGTGGACAGATTGCAATGAAACGTTGGGTACAGACAATACGATTAGACGTGGAGACGAATCCGAGATCAAAGGCAGCATCAGGTTTCTCATTCTAGTATATGACGTCATAATCAAATACGTCACATGTAGGGAGCCGTCACAGTTATAATTGACAGAGAATGCTCCGTCGCCAAGCTGGGAATGTCCATATAGTGTGCCAATAGACCTTTCCATTTTAGCTATGCTACGTCCATCTCTAGACAAGCTCAACCGACGCTGCGTTCGTCTTGGAATCTATCGATCCCTGAACTCACTGACTATCAATTTCCATAAACCATACACGTAAGCTGTTCAATAGTTTGAAACTAATTTGACTGAGTGCTGTTGATGTCTATGGCAGCAACCGCGTCCAGTCAAATTAGTTTCAAAGTATTCAACAGCATATGTTTATTAAATAGTAAAGACCTACACTTCTTACAACGTGTCGGGCTATTAAGCTTTTAAGACGGACTAAATCGAGTCATTCACGTAGTTGATTATGATGTCATCTGATGGATGGATATACTAGAAAGGTCCATTGTATGTCTTTGATGGATTTGCAAATTCTCTTGAGACAGAAACAGACCCCCGGTCAAATTAGTTGCAGAATATTCAACAGCTTACCTGTATAATGACCTTGAACCTAGGATTTTGACAATTTAGGG
The DNA here is from genome assembly GCA_034401795.1 of Chaetoderma sp. LZ-2023a. Taxonomy (NCBI): domain Eukaryota; kingdom Metazoa; phylum Mollusca; class Caudofoveata; order Chaetodermatida; family Chaetodermatidae; genus Chaetoderma; species Chaetoderma sp. LZ-2023a. The sequence continues at coordinate 37,816 of JAVVLW010002150.1, read as the reverse complement.
TTCAGAGTATATAAATCCAACCCAACACGCGCAAAATACCGGCGGAGCCTTGTTAGAAATGGGCGGGGATTAGTTAGAAATGGATCCCTCGATAACCTACAATTCAACTTATAAATATAAATTATAAAAATTAATTTCAAATATTCTCTATTATTTTCTTATTGGATCTTTTTTCTTTCTTCATTCTTATTTTTAGTAACTTTTTGACCATATCTCCGCAAACAGTTTCCATCCGATCAACTCCAATCTTGCTCAACTTAAAGGATCCGATGGGGCTCGTGTTGCGTGGGCTTTTATTTCGGATTTATAAAAATGTCAAGTTGAACATGTATGGGGGAGCATCAGGAGGGATCATTGTATTGAGATTACACATAGAATGTTGATCAGAGCCTCAACATGCTTGACGCGGATATTACCATTGACGTCCCGAAGATGTCTGATGATTTTGGTGTCTAAAATGAAGGTCGCCTATAAGTGAGAAACAGTAAACGTTTTCGTTATTCACATAAACAAACTACCTTGATGAGAAAAGTTCAATAACCATATTAGAAGATATTCCATGTCACGTCTCTTATGATGTCAAGCTCACTAGTCTAGTCGTAGGAGCCAGTTTTGGTGGGTCAACATAGACAAAATTCCCACCTAAGTCTTTTTGTGCTATTCGATTTGTAAGGTCACCCAGAATCACATACTAAAAATCCCCATCGATCGCTTTTGGGCGGAATTTTTGGTGAGAGTTTGAATTTGAGCATGTTTTTATTTTCTTCTCAAACCACTTTTATAGATAGATGTCTTAAAAATCTATGTTCACGATCTTCTTTAAAATCATATCTAACATCTCATTTGTCGGATTACCCTTAATAATACATTATTAATGTGTCTCATGATAGATTTAATTTGAATTTGAATTTGAATATCTGGCTGTTCATAATTTTACTCATATTTGTTCCATGATAAATTTAGAAAACTCGTTATCATGTAAATCAACGTCATTCTGCGAACAATCTAAAAATAGAGGCACGGCTTCTTCGAGAATACACCTCTAATGTATTAACCGGCCATATTATTACGTCATCACAACGACTAGACTGTTACACAGACTCCACTTCGGAGAGCATGACAGTTCGGGACCCATTCTATCTCTGTAGCGGAGAGTAAAAGCAAGAATGTGGATCGTGGTGATTTTGGTACCATCTTTCCTCTGTATCACCAGCTTGATGCAAACATTAAAATCGACTCGATCCATCCAGTGGTTCGTGTAACATCAACATCCGGTTGAAATCACTACGTCAATAGCTACTCAATACATACGCGATACTTTTCTCGATCTCGTATTGAAGGAGATCTCACGAGATGCGAATGTTCTGCGAAGTCATAATTATATAGAGTGTGTATAATGACTTTACTTCATTCCTTTTCTTGAAACAATGTAAAATACACGTGTACTATTCAAATGTGTTGTTGCAATCTGCATGACTCCTAAGCAGTTCAAATGACCCGACCCCAAACTGGTCCGGCTTCATGCAGCATATCTTCAGACCACTTGACGCAGAGACTGTGGACAGGTCAGAGGTACTAATACTGCCAATGATCGACCTGAATCCAAATGGTGAGCCATGCATCCACTCCATGCTCCTGTACATCCAAGAATAGGCAAGTCGCCTCAACTTGCCAAAATATATAGGTTGCCAAAGGTCTGGACAAAATAGTCTTGCGTCTCAGAGGGTTCCATCTGCTAATGAACGCATGTAGTAGTATCTTTCATAGGATGAAAGAATCTGGAATAGACAATGCACTAGGTGAAGTGTATGGTCAGAATGCAGTGACCCATATGATGAGTGCCAAAGCTATTGCTCAAGCTCTCTGGGGTCTCTGCCTAATAGAGGCAGCACCAGCACTAACCATAAAATTGCTAGCTACTCCCTCAGAATTCCAGCGACAGTGAAATGGAATGTGGAGAGAAAGATACAGATTTTGTATCAAATAAAACGTTCTTTGTTGAGCCAGGTTCCAACTGTACCGATGAACGCATGGATATGGATATAACTGGGCATAACTGGGCATAACTGATATAATACCGGAAAAGGTCAACGAACTTGAGAAGCTACTGAATGATGCTCTTGACGTTAGCATTACTCCGGGCTGGTTTGCTGACTACGAAGAACTCGTCACACTGGATGAAGAAATGGAAAATGTAAAGACAACATTGAGTGCTCAACCCAAGACTGCAAATTTATGGATACAGTTTCTAGAACATAGAAACATACAAGACCTTATCAGCTTTGAGAGGCTCGTGATGTGGGAAAATCATCTTGTTGCTGTGAGTTTCTCAACCTCTTTGCAACAACTGGGCATACACACTATGCTAAGAGTGCTCCTCTGTATCTTCAGGGAATGTAGAACCTACCTACTTCTCACACATGAATGTATAGGAAATTCGTAGAGGAAGGATACCATACGGTACGAAGAAGTGATCGTCTATGGTCTGGACAGTGGACTTATCTCATTATAGAACAGGTTCTGATGAGGACACCGAAAGGCCATGGTGGACTGACTCGAGGAAGGGCCATGGCGGAAAGCATGATGCACCAGTGGGTCTACACTATGCACGTTTGTGCTACTGTGCATGATGCCATGTCAAGACTGACTGGGAAGCAACACCTTACGAGCGATCAACATGTGGACATGGGGAGAACTAGACGTGAGCACGATTTGCGAGACATGAGGAAAATTATGGGGTGTATGGCCCCTTTGATGCCAATATCCCACAACTGCGATCTCTGGGCAGTGGTCTGAGTGGACGGGAAGAGGATGGCATAAATTGTTATGCGACCGAGAAAGTTGGTAAAGTGTTACAAGAGAGCACGGATGGTAAATTTATCAACAGGGAATCAAGTTTGATAAACAAAATATGCCAATCTATCCATCGGTTTTGTTCATGCGATTTACTGCACTAACGTAAAGAGAAGATGAAGATATTCTTCCTTACTTTAGACACGAAATAACTGCAGTCCCTAGCTCGTTATTCAAAGATTTTTCCATGAGGAAGGTGGATAAATCAGAACTGGTAAGGAAACCACATATTGATCTGACAAACATCGACGAAACTAAGTCCCCATTGCCAAAGCATAGCATGCCTGTGATAGATGGGGCTGGCCTCTACATTATATAAGATGGCCAAAAATACAACGTATGCTCAGGTGCTTGAATTGTACAGTTCATATCTTGAACACAAGTACAGAATGAGTTGCATTGTGTTTGATGGATATGAGGATGGTCTTTCAACCAAGGACCATGAACCAGGTCGATGGCAAATAGGCAAGAGCTCTGCTGATATATTGGTGAACGTCACGGCAAAGGCTTATGCTGACCAGGAGGCATTCATCTCGAATAAACGAAACAAGACCCAATTAATTAGCCTTCTGTCAAGTCATCTTCAATCGCTGGGCCATGCCACTAAGACAAGTTGCTGAGTAGACTGACATCTTCACAATGTTGCTGTATCACTGGGACGATAGACTGGCAGACATTCTTTTGAAGAAGAAGTAAAACGCTCAAAACGTCGGCAATTGTACAGTCTCAAGGAAGTTGCTGATGTCGTCCCAGCAGAGATACGAAAGCGTATTCTTATAATTCATACCTGGAGTGGGTTCCATACATCTGTAAAACAAATTTTCTGAAGATAATGTTTACGTCCAAATAGGTACAGGATTTGTCTGATACAATCGGGAGTTGTGACACATCACATGAATAAGCTGGCAGTGCAGGAATTAACCTATTGCGTTGCCTGTATGGTGGCACTTAGATGGGCATGCTTACATCTCTGAGATATGTCCGATATATGCAGATGGTCGTGAAGGGAAGTAAGATAGGGCCATAACGACTGCCGCCAACTGAGTCTTCCGCTTACTTCCACAGCCGCCGTGTTCACCTCCAGGTTGTAAGATGGCCAACTCTAAGCAACGATGGACTGGACCACAATAATTGGGGATGAAAAGAGGAAATGGGTCTTTATGCCCGATAATGACAGATCTTGAAGCTGCTCCATCGAAGGTACTCACTTTCATTCGTTAAATTCAAAGTAAAAACAAAGATTCCGTGTGGCACCAAGCAATGCTTATGCAACAAAAACAGATTGAAATGTGTGATCGCATGTGCAGGATGCCGAGTTCAAATTTGCAGCAACATCGGCCATCTAGTAACTATTGACGAAGAAAATGATGGGCACATCCCGACCTCAAAGCGTGTGTTAATGAGCATCTCTATACGATACTCAGTGATAAGCTTGTTTCCTTTTTCACTGACCCCTGTGCATCTCAGCTGTTGAGTGAAAAGGAACACATTTTATTTTTTCACATTTGTATCATTCCAGATTGGTGAATGTGGTGTTTTGTTGGAAAATAGCAAACGACGCTTAGTTGGGAATTTTGTCACGGTTCACGCCCCTCAACGGCTATTAAGGACTAGGCCACCCTAACTGGCGTCAAAGTTACAGGTGTTTTTTTTGGTAGAAATGAACTCCACTTAACGTCCATTTGTCATATTAGATTTAGACTTATGACATATATTGGTATACCGGTACCCCATTTTGGTCAAAATTATGAGTCGTTTTTTGTAGAAATGTAAATTATCTCAACCTCACTGTATGTTAAATTCAAATCAATTGCGTTGTAGTAGACCTGTATTAAATGCTGTATGTACATAGGCTCGGCCTTCGGTGGGTGGCCTGTTCTGCAAAGGAAATAATAATATAGCCTAAAGTATGAAAACCAATGGTCATGAAACCTGAACGATTAAATCTGGACGATCATGATAAACAAAGGGCGCGTGATGAGAAAATGTCAACACAAGTTACCTGGCCGGTACCGTATTGGTCCAGTATTCGTCGAGTACCGGCCCAGTAACCTGCGTTATCAGGGCCGAAGCAGGTAGCCTAGCACTAAGTCGACCATCTTCTCAGCTGCTTGTCAACTTAGTTTACCTACTAAATTCAGTATAATCATAGGAATGTCAATAATTTTCCTCTAGCTTTGGATAGGATCTGCTGGCCTAGAAGCAGGTCGCTTTGACACAGGGACCTGTAACAGCGATAACAACAGATCGGTAACCCTCGGAACAATTCGCTAAACCTGCTTTATGCTGACCTGCATAACTGACAAAGAGAAGCTTATACCTTCTATTTATTCATGCTGATGATACATGAGTTTTCTGCGGTTGGAAGGAGTGAAAACATCTTTCACCTGCAATCAGTTTTCTTCAATATTCTTTACCGCCTCTTGTCCTTTATGCTCATTCTAAGATCATTTGGGTTATTTCTCATCTTTTGTCACCGTTTTGGCTTCGATTATCAAGAGGTTTGTGACTTTGAGATGTTTTGATCCTATTGGAATTTGAAAGCAGCTCATCAATGGGGGGGGGAGGGGGAGGGGGGTGGGTTTCTTCATTAATGAAATCGACTTCATCTCCATTCTGCATCTCTAGTGGTATGTTTAGTTTTGAGAGTGGAGAGTTTGGCCTTGCTGAATCAGCTCGAATAGATATTAGATTTACAGCAATGCAGCAGGTGACGTGCATTGGCCACACACGCAATCTCCTTGTGGTGATCCGGTTGGTGCATCAAATTTTATTGGACTTGGTTTGACACGATCAATGGACCTTTCCAGTTTATTCATCACACATATGACGTCATAATCAACTACCTGAGGTGTAGGATGACGTCTTAATCAATTACGTTATGAATGACGCAGATAAGTTCGTCACGAAAGCGTAATTTATAACGGACTAAGCGTTGCTGTACTAATTGTGTGTCTTTACTATTTAATAAACATTCTCTTGAATATTTTGAAACTAATTTGACTGGGTCCTGTTGCCGCCATAGGCACCAGCAGCACCCAGTCAAAATTAGTTTCAAAATGTTTAATAGGCTACTTTAACTCATGAAATGGCATGTCTCAATCTCACAAGAAGAATGAAGGAATACTCTGAAACTAATTCGACTGAAATATGTTCCTAAACTATGCGATATGGCTGCGGAGAGGCATCCACGCGTGCACGTTTGTACGCCTACGCCAGAGAACACAGAAGCGAATGTAATGGCGGTTTCACTTACAAGCGAGGGTAATGGAGGGATCCGATCTGTCAGTCAAATATATGACGTCATAATCACATATGTCAAATGTAGGCTGACATCACAATCACAAAGATTATCAATGAGGTATAATAACTCTGTTATGAAGTTGGGAATGTACGTTAAGTGTACGAGTTGTTTGCCTTTAATGATTTTACAATTTAATAAGCATTCTGTTGAATATTGTTAAACTAATTTGACTGGGAACTGATGCTATCATGTCGTTAGTAACAGCACTCAATTAAATTAGTTTCAAAATATTCATAATCTTACCTGTATAATTATCTTGAAATTGGTAATCTAGGAATTCAGGGTTCAAAAATCAATCCCAGCACACGTACAATGTGGGTGGATCTTAGGGCGGAGCATAGCTAGCCATAGATCCGTCTTCTGCTCTGTTATCTGTCCCATTAGAAGCGAATGCTCTAACAGTGTGACGTTACACATTGAAGAAACCAATCAATGCGATTTGGTCTGATTGTCCCCCATATAAAACCCGATTAAAACAAAGGTCAATAGAATTACTCAACTTTCTATCGATTTGTTTATGAAATGCGTTGTACTTTATTATGAAATCCAAACAGCGGAAGAGTGCATATATAACTTTACAGAAATTCTTATTTCCTCTACAAGCATGAGAAGATATTAACCCTTTGAACCCTGATTTCCAAGAATTTCAATATAAACGTAACTATCCTGGTAAGCTGCTGAAGTTTTAAAGCTAATTTGACAGGAAGCTGTTAGGCAGCAACAGCTCCCGGTCTAATTAGCTTCAAAATATTCAACATAACATTTCCTATATTGTAAACTATTTTTCGTATTTGACTTTTCGTGTTCTAAGGGTTAAAATGTCAAATCACCGGGATTCTGATATAAGCAGCAACTCAGCACAGTTTAATATCGCGGTAAGTTATTCAGCGGTGGTGATTGAAATTGAATGCGTGTAACCTATTATTAGCCTGTATACATTATATATTGTGGCACTCGTTTCAAGCAATGATCATCATCATCATCATCATCATCAGCAAATCGTCGTCGTCGTCGTCGTCGTCGTCGTCGTCGTCGTCGCTGTCGTCGTCGTCGCCGCCACCGTTTACCCTTGCCACTGCATTTTGTGAATGCTCTAACTGTAAAGGTTTGACCTGGAATTTGATATGTACATAATGGAACCCATAAAGAACGTTGAACGCAAGCAAACGGTACTGCCTGATCCAGATTTTGAATTTGAACATATATCATCAGGTAATGTCGTACAGCGATGGAAATGTTTTAAACAACAATGGCCACAGCACAAGCCTTATGCTGCCAATTGGTCGAAGACATAACATAGAAGGAAATTAGGTGATAAAGAGCTCTAGAATATATGAAACAAATGGGAAAAGATGGTTTCTTATAAAGTCCTACTATACTTTGTGGGAAAAACTCTATCAATTTCATGCTGCCATACACAAGAAGCAGCCTTCACCTCTTTGTTTTCAACTTGTAAGGCAAAGAAATTAGGTTCTGAAATGAGGTGCTATTTCATATCAAATCTACCAAATGAGTTTAATTATAGAGCTCTTTTCAAATCAAATCTTACTAAACTCGCGGCTTAAATGTGATATGGAATGTCAACTCGTGTGAGTTCCTTTATTAATCCCACCATCAGTGTGATGACGGAATCGTCTCTCGTACTCTTTACGTTTCGTTCTCTGGGACAAATCTAAATGAATTGCATTGATTTTAAATCAGTCCGTGATTTTTGTAACGCAATCTTCACCCTTTAACCCTTTAATGTCTAAATTTGTTCAAGAATATAAAAATATATACTTATTGAATGTCCATTTGCAGGCCATGAGAAGACTATTTTTGAAAATTGACCCCTGGAATGACTGGCTCTGTTACCGAACCAGGCATTTCAGTTGTATACTTTTTCCAAAATATTCTTCTTTTGACCTGCACATGGATATTCCTAAAGACCACTACAGAGGCCGGTTTTGGGTGTCTTCGCCATGAGAGGGTTAATGCTAAATGTGTTCAAAAGTCTAGATAATGCCTTATTGAATGTCCATTTGCAGGCCAGGACAATGATATTTTTGAAAACAAACCACAAGTCATTACACTGGTAAAATTCAAACAAGTAATCTTCTCGGCCTCAAATGAACACTCCTCAAGACCAATGCAGAGGGCGATTTTGACCCAGTCATATTAGTTTCAAAATAAGCCCCTATTCAACAGGTTAGCCGTATTGTTTTCTGGAAATTGATAGTCAGGGCGTTCGGAGATCGATCGATCGATCTCAGCACGAGCGAGGTGTGTGTGGAGCGATGGGCGGGGCATAGCTAAAAGCTAAAACTGGAAAAGTCCATTGTCAAATGCGTTGCACAGGGATAGCGACTAGTGGACATGACAACACTTTTTCTTCCATTGTAGGTGCTGTTCGTCAAGAGGTGCCCATGTGGTCCTCTCCTTGTTCAGCTGACACACCATATGTGTTTGAGATCTCAGCTGACACCGCAATTAGTTAGTTACCTTATGTTTACAGATGACTAAATGGTATCTCACTTGGTCTACAGAATCTACATAATAAAACGAATATATGATTGCAAAAATGTAACTGTCAACTACAACAAAACTAAGATGAATATATTTGACAAAGGGCTCGTCATAATGACAAGAATGGCCACCAAAGCTCTATGACATTTTCAACCAACATTTTGTTGCGTGCAATGTGTTGTTTCCTCGTGCACACGCACTTACAACGTATTATTCAGTGTTTTTAAGGGGTTGCTCTGTCACAGCTATATGTTTCTAATTTGTACTCAAAATAAATTAACTCATTGCTGATATTGATTGATCGATTACTGGTGACAGAAAAGAGGATGCGCACACGGCAACACGGGCGCATAGAACCAGAAACTAACGCCATTAGTGACACATGTTTGCTGCGGACTATTGGGAATTTCGCGTCTATGAGCCGGAAAGTATGAACGTAATTGCGACATGTAGCGACATGCATAATAGCGATGATGTAAATTTAATGATTAGGTAAGGAGTTAAATTTATGACACAATCAGCCTGGGTATGAAGTGATCTGTGATCAAACGCTCGAATATCGTGTCGAGATGCAATAAGGAAGCGGGGTATTACAGGCGCGATCATGATCGCGACAGCGGAACTTAATGGGCGTCTAGGTGGCCATTAGGAAATGTGAACAACCCGTAATGAGCCAGATCCTGGGCACCATGACCCAGCCAATGTATCAAAATAGGGAAAATTGTCATCTTGGAGAATTGCAGAATTGTACCTGATGCATCGTGAGACCATCTCTGATTTTGCGGTCGTCGCGGGATGGTAGTCCTTGTCTTCCTGATCACTTGATTTAGATAACCACAGACTTGGTAACACTAATATCATATTTTCTATATCAATTAATTTGCACAAAGAGGCCACCAATCTACAGTGACTGTCATCTCAGGCAATGTTATCGTGGTTCGCAGGCAATGTTGTCGTGGTTATGTTTTTCCCCACGAATATTTCTACTTGAAATGGCTGGTTTGTGTGTTCGGTGAGATGGGATAGTTGTGGGATTGAGCGAGGAAAACGTTCAATATTTTGTAGGCGAATAAAATAAAATAAAATAAATACGTTCTATATGAATGTATCCTTTGGTGTTAATGAAGAATCCCAGTATATCCATCAATCATATGATGTCATAATCAACTACGTGACGTGTAGGATGACGTGATAATCACCTACGTCATGAATGATGTAGCTCAGTTTGTCACGAACGCTTAATTGATGACGGACTAAGCGTTGCTGTACGAATTGTATGTCTTTACTGTTTTAATAAACACGCTGTTGAATATGTTGAAACTAATTTGACTGGGCGCTGTTGTTGCAACAGCAACAAGACAAATTAATTTCAAAATATTTAACAGCTTAGCTGTATAGTTTTCTGGAAATTGATAGTCACGGTGTGGGTGGAGCTTAGCTAAAGATGGACGGGGCATGGATAAAATTGAATTCCTCTATTGTTGAACGCGATAGTCAGTACAATAGCTTCTCATATGTTATCGTGTGGTAGTAAAAGTCATTCCAAGCAGCTAGCTGCTTTACAGTCCAATTTTAAATCAGCCATACGGCGTCAGTTATAGACAGGTTTTCCTGCAAATGGCTTTGTTTTTTTGCTTTTTTCACTGACATATATATGAGGGTAAATGTTATACAGTGTGTTAATATGGCGACAGTTTGTACATAGGTATCATAGATGATTTGTTTGTTTTCTTTGAATTTAAAAGATGTTTACAGAGGTTTGTTAGTACAGGCTTGGTACATATCGAGAGGACTCCTTTTGCTTTATCGATTGGATTATTCGTAAAATAATAATCAGGGATATATGTTTTCTGTCAGTAGTGTATTTTACTCACTTAAAGAGAAAGTGCAGTTTACTGTGTAGGTAGATGCAATTTTCACATACCTGTTCACTTCTTTCAATCGCGGCCCACATCCCAATTGCAATGGTTAATTTGTGAGTCAGGGATCGAAAAGTACAAAGGAACATAGTATCTCGGGAGGGCAGAATTGTAAAATACTTTTCGAATGTGAAATTGGTCTTTATCTCCTTATAAAATGACAGCCAGCATGACTCGTTGATCTGTTCTATACATTTTTCTTTGAAGTGTTTTTGTAAAACAGTCTTTATCTGTCGAGTTATCATTTCGTTCTTTTCTTCATTTGTAAAATAATTTCAAAAACTTTTATCTGACAACTTTCTAATACATCCGTTTTCGCACCCACTAACCCCCATTTTCGAGGCCCATAGCATGACTGCTGAGTCCATAGATTCAAAAAGTGTACAGATATGGTATATCGTTTTCTTTGATTTGTTGTATTAGTGCATACATTCCTTCATCCCATGTTTAAGGCTGCGTTGTCTGTATGAAATGAAACTGCCGGTGTATTTAAAAAAGGACTCCTAGAAATAAATATTCATCAACTATTTCTATAATATGTCCTCTTAGTGTAGATACTCCTGATATGCTGTTTAAACTGTTAACCCACCTCGTTGCGTCCGGAGTAGATTCCGGTTAACAGTTTCAAGTTTAATCTATATCCCGCCCATATCTAGCTAAGCTCAACCCACGCCTCATCCGTGGTGAGATCTCTGAACTCCCTGACTATCGATTTCTAGAAAACTATACAGGTACGCCGTTAAATATTTTGAAACTAATTTGACTTGGCGCTGTTGCTGCCTATGGCAGCAGTCTAGTAAAATTAGTTTCAAAATACTCAACAGAATATTATTAAATGGTAAAGACATACTATTCGTACAACGTGTCGAACTATTAAGCAATATGGACGGGCTTTATCGAGCCATTCATGACGTCATGATTATGACGTCATCTTACACGTCTCGCAGTTGAGTATGATGACACATGACGTCATATGATGGATAGATAAACTTGGAAAGGTCCAGTAACACTTACCCTCTGCGCATATTCGTGTTTGATATCACGTGGTTCTGTCCGTGATTTATAACCATACGATGTATGGGTGATACCAAACACAGAGGTACTGCTATTAAGTACTATGTGTAAATAGAAAACAAAGGCATAGTGTCTCTATCTAATTCAGAGGAATATATGGCTGTCTGATTCATGAGCGGTTATCTGTCAAAGAATCTATAAATTTAACGTTTATTGCATAGGCAATACGACCGCATTCTGCAGGGGATTTATATCTCTGATGGCTTTACTGCCATTTTATTGCTCAATTGTTATATTAGATTACGAACTGTCTTTGGTGTGTTAAGCGATGTTCGTGCAAATAGTGCTATTATACCTCTCAGACGATGTCATAAATGTCACCCTCATGATATCCGAGACTGTTTCAGATGAATTTAAGGATGTTGACATAATTCATAGACTTGATAACCTTTTGACACATTTGCCCCAGCCATCCCGTATTCATTCATTCATTCATTCATTCATTCATTCATTCATTCATTCATTCATTCATTCATTCATTCAATCATTCATATTCTCTTTCTCTCTCTCTCTCTCTCTCTCGCTCTCTCTCTCTCTCTCTCTCTCTCTCTCTCGCTCCCTCCCTTCCGCACTCCCTCTCGCACCCTTCCGCCCCTCCCTCCCTCACACCCCTGCCTCCCTCACTCACGTCCAGCGTAGTAAAACCAAGATGACCGATGACTGTCAAATGAACTGACAATTCGAGTTTCTCTATAAATTCTAGCACGCTAGCGTATTTTGAAACAAGCTTAATTGACTAGGTAGTTAATAAGAGGCAGTCTTCTAAACAATTTCCTGAACAGTTAAAGATGGTAAAAAAGAAATTGATTAATCAAATTTCTGTATTGATGTCAGTGGGGTCCGTGCGTGCTTTACTGGGCGGTGGTGGTCCGGTGCCTTTGATTGCAAAGCCAAAGGTAGGTGGGTGTGGTGGTGAATTGATCCTCCTGGATTGATGTGGATGCAAACTGCATGTCGTACCCTTATAGTAGACGCCGCTGAAGTTCTGAATCCTACCATCCCAACGTCCTTTCATTCCATCCATGTCTGTTTGAAACAGGCCAATCGGTAAATGATGAGTAATCTTTTAACTGAATTCCATTTTTTAGATCGAAGATGGACGATAAACAAGTCAGCCATTCCAGTGGTAAATTGTCAATAAGTAGTCGTCTCTAAGCCTGCAATTGGGCATTAATTGGGTCGGGTAAAAATTAAGATTAATGTCAAGTCTGCTGAAAATGTTATCTGCAGTGGCAACAATACTTCTCAATTTGTATTTTGCAGGACAACAGAAAGCAATTTTTTAACATCATGTTGTAAGTTTACAAAGTCTTCTCTGCAAATAGACATTCACTGAAATGTTTTGACGGATAAATGGTTAATTGATATAAGCGTTATTTTTGGCACTGTGGTGACACAAATGGTGTTAATAATTTTGATAAATGAGAATTATTTCTAGGATTTAGTCATCGAGGGCAGCAAATCATATTAATCAGTCAGATTCCAAACACATTCTCTTAGCTCAACAACATTCTATGACGACCATCTCAGGATTTTACTCTGTCAATGACTGCCGTATCTGTCTAAATACAGAAGTGACCATTTAACTATCTTATATTTGCACACCAGATAACAAATTATTCAGAGTAAGGAATATTATCTTGAATGGTTTTTTAATTATTTGACTGGAGAAATAGAGCTTCAAAACATTCATCCACACGTACAGTAGGTTTCGAACTCTTTTCACATCTGCAAATTCCATGACTTCTCCATGATCAGAATTACACAATTTTATAATCCTGAGGAGTAACTAATGGTGGTAATACACATTTTCTCTATGATTATACACCAAATATATGGGTTTTGACACAGAAGATGAAATACTAATCACAAATACGAGTTTTAGAGAGACCCAACATACACTTATAAAACATACATGTTTGAAGAACGGTAATTTGTTTTTCTACTCGGTCTTTTATGAATTTAAATTTTTTTCTGAGGAGATACCTATGGTAAATATATGCATGTATCTTGGAATTTCTTTCAATAAATATTCTGTTTAATATATTTTAACTTATTTGACAGGGAGCTGTTACTGCCATATGATGCAATATGTTCCACTCAAATTGGTTTCAAAATATCTCACAGATTTTCTGCATAGTTGTCATGAAATTGATCCACTATAATTTCAAGGGTGACGGAGTTAACTGTGTGATTCAATCACAGTGATTGTATCGATATAGGTATCCTGGGATTTCAGCGTTCATATAGTTTATATTACAAGACCTATCCATCACTTAGAGAAAACTAGATTTTCCAGGATATGGCTATGTAGACATTGATTCTATCTTTGCTCCACATCACAATGTAGACGAGATGATAGATATAAAACTCACTCAATAGTTTCAAAACTTTTATTTGATTTTGTTAGTGCAAGACGGCAATGTCTACAAAGTGCATAAAGAATATTTCCGAAAATGTTGATCCCGATCCCAGGATGATTCATAATAAAGAAATAGGAGTTACCTCTCCGGGTAGAAAGTGTTTGAATGTAGCTTTCGTGCCTATCCCGGTAACTTCTTCAGCACTAACTGACGGTCGCTGGCAACGTCACTCTGATTAGTTCTTGTGGAGTCATGTGACAGCATGCACTGGTAGACTGCTGGTATACGGTATCCCTCGTCTCGGCTAATGTTTGGTTGATGTTTGTAGATTTCGGTGGCCTCTTTAACTTTCCGTTTAAACAAGTTGGTCTCGATATTGATGACCGAGGCACTGCTGGCGGGGGTGGTATGGCCAGTGGTTTCTGTTACAAAAAGGCCTCTCAGCACCAGAGTTAAAGAATATCTTTAAATTAACCCCAACTCAGCTGTGAGAGAACATACAGAAACCACTGGACATGCCATCCCCGCCACAAGTGCCTTCTAGTATTATGGACATTTGGCTATATCCCTCAAAATGGGCGTATGCGTGCCAAGCAATCATCAGTAATAACAGCAGCGTTTCAATGCGCATGCGCTGTAAACAGACATTTCGTAAGTCGAACTTCTGCTTGTTTATAACTTTGCTTTACCGCTTCTCATGGCATCACATCTGTACTGCGAAACTTATCCGCGTACAACCAAGTTTGGACCAATTCGTTAACTAATAATGGCTCTATGTTAACAGTTAACAATTTACAAGGGCTACATTTGTATTTTTTGTACCATATGTCACTCTAGATTGTTACACGGACTCCACTTCAGCGCACAGTCGAGTAGGGACCAAATCTTTTTTATTTTGTAACTAGGACATGCAGTGAGTCTGTGGAACAGGCTAGTATCGTAATGTGGCATATGAAATCCCAGTTTTCGTAACATTACAATCATTGAAATTTGTAGGATTTTATTTATCGTAGGATAATAACTTTAGTTGGAAATTGAACTACTAACATATTTTCTAATGGTATTGATAGAATGCATTAAACGATTTGTGCACAGCCATTCGTCCACGAAAGGCCAAATTCTAAAGCTCATTGACAAAATAATAATTATTATTTTGATTATTTCTAAACTAATTTGACTTGGGTTATTGTTGCCTATGCCAGCTACATGTTCCGGGAAAATTGGCTTCAAAATATTCAACAGCTTACCTGTATTACTAACTTGGAATTGAGGTTCTAGATATTCAAGGTTCAAACAGTTAAATAGCATAATAATGCATAGCCGACTTCTTGTACTCGGAAGTGTGTGTCAGCCTATGTCAAGGTCATTGTTACATTTTGTGATCCAGATGCTGATTTCCTTTGAGGTATTTGCGTAGTGTAAGGCTTGTACAGATATTGACATAGCTGTTCAACTTTCAGGACCTGGGTAAATATTGCGTAAGGTAATCATGCCCGACAACGCTGTACGTCAGAGATAAGTAGTTCATCGTTTTGATCTATTGTCGTAATGTTTACTCGAGGTTGTGGTTATACAATGTATATTGCCTGAATGACTAAGCGCAATTGCGGCTGCGGAGATGGCCAAACATTTGTTTCGGGCCTTACGCAAGGTAAAATGAGTCTATTTAGAACAATATGCCAATGTAGGTTGAAGCTGCCATAGGCCGCGATAAACAGGAACATGGTAGAGAGAGCATCGGTGACCATGCACCTGACTGGACACATGCTAGTAGAATGTAGCCGCAGTATAAGCGTTAAGCTATCATACACATGTATCAATCAAATGGCCAAATTAAACAAACCTCAACTTTTGTAAGATCACATACGAATATCATTTAGATTTCTACATTCTCTGTAAATACTCTCCATCCTTGTAAGGATAGACCAAGGTGGCGTAATACGGATGACGTCATCACCACGCTTTATTGCGTAACCTCGTGTCTCCTATTGTATCCAATTTAACCCTTTAATGACTAAATTTGTTAAAAAAATATATATATTTACTTATTGAATGTCCATTTGCTGGCCAATAGAAGAGTATTTTTTGAGAATTTACCACTGGAATGCCTGGCTCGGTTACCGAGCCAGTCATTCCAGTGGTAAATTTTCAAAAATAGTATTCTCTTGGTCTACAAATCCACATTTTCTATTTAAAAATTTAACTTTTCTTATACAAATACAAGGGTTAACGGATTAAATACAAAAACGTGAGTTACTGTTTCTTCACACCTTTGTATACGTTAGTTGTACGAGGCGACCAAAAATTAAATATTATATCTTACAAAGGCTCTTTCAAATTTCATGTAGGCTTCTAGCGGGCACGTATTAATATCTTTGCTGTTGGTAATTTTATCGATGGTTTAACAGACTTACCTTAATACCGTATTCATTGGTGTTTTTATTACCTGGCATCGTTAAACACAGGATGTGGCGCAGCTTCTATGACGCATATGAGTGCCGTTTAAAACTGCTGAAGCCGCTTTTGGCTGATATGAGTGTTAAAGGGTTAAATATATTTCTCCTATTCACAGTGACAATAGTCATCGGGCCACAAGCTGCTGTCAGTCTCCTATGAGTAATATACAATGATAGCGGTGACAACAAGTAATTCATTATACTAAGGGCGGAATCCTATTTTAGCTATACCCCCGCTCATCCCACCCACACATCACCATTTTTGGGATCGATCGATCCCAGAACTACCTGACGATCAATTTCCAGAAACTATACAGATAAGCTTTCGAAGGAGGAGGAGTTGGAGGAGGAGAAGATGAAGAAGAAGAAGAAGACAAAAAAGAAGAAGAAAAAAATGAAGAAGAAGAGGAAGAAGAGGAAGAAGAGGAATACGAAGAAGACTTCAATTACTTTATTAATTACGAAATATTACAACTGCGCATGAATATACATATTTAAAGATGCGGTTGCAAGAAAATGAGTCCAAAATAATATCACAAATACTTTGAGAACAATTTGAAAAAATAAGAATAACTTACTGCCAATAAGATCAGTTAATGTGGGTGATGACATAAATATACAGCATAAAATCCATTACAAAACAGCAAAATATAGCTTTTAAAAATGTACAAAAATGTCAGCTTTAACCAAACATTCACCAGTATCACAGAGACATAATTCACAGCAATATAATTTTACCTAGGTGTGGGCTTCTACCTTAGAATGCAGAAATATAAAGAAGTGACGACAAACAACATCAATTGCCGTTTAATTTTAGAATAGTGTCCTCTATACTACAGATACAATTTTCAAAAGCGCCAAAATGCTAAAAAAATTCTTTAATAAATCGTTTTCTTTATGATATTTATATTCAATATTAATACGAGACATTACTCTAGAAATGCATTCTCGAAGGTGGTCCGTTTGGCTGTTGCCATCCATCAGGCGTTGGAGATACACGAGTCGCCATTTTGGTATTAGCTAGTTAGATAGACGGTGTCTAATTCTGCGTTCAGATTTTGATTGGTAATGAGGACACAGAAATCCTTTGACTTAATTTTTATGCGTAAATTCATCAACATCTAACAAATATAAAACAGATCTTCTAATGGCTAAAAGTAAAGTGTTCCGGTTATAAAAAAAGTAAGCCAAATCAGCCCTCTCACTACATTATACACACTCATCATTAACGCAATAATCAGCTTTAAAAAGAAACACACCTGTATTTAGGGCTTCGTGAAAAGTCTTCCATGACGCGTCGCCTTCATAATATGTACACGGATATCCATAAACACACAGACAACAATCTGTAGACGTGATTTCATGAGCCAAAAGATCTGACCATTTGCTACTCACATGTTTATGCAGAACGGGCCAATAATATCTCAATAAGGACAGTTTGTACACATCATTCATGCAGAGTGTCGGTACACATACAGTAAAAACAGACCTTCGTCAAAAAGCCAGTGTTTTCCAGCTCATGCAAAATTCGTTAAGGATTTTGAATAGCATTAACAATATAGCCAGGTGGATCAATAACAGCTAACCCGTGCCACAGCTTAGCAGCAGCAAGCAGGTTAGTTATGATAATGCGAACTCTAAAGTATAATGCTTTTGACAATGGTATCCAGTTGACAGGTTTGTTACTGATTTCATTTTCAAAGTTGGTCCAATTTTGATTACTGTATTCTGTGGAATTGCCTATATAAACACCAATGATCTTCAAGCCATTATTACACGCAATAGACGAAGAAGGAGAAGATGAAGAAGAAGAAGAAGAAGAAGAAGAAGAAAACGAAGAAGAAGAATAGAAGATGAAGAGGAAGAAGACGAAAAGGAAGAAGAAGAAGAAGATATGTAGGTGTATGTATGATTAGATGTGTATGCTTTCACGTCAACCACCCGTTGGTCACACGAATCTTTACGTTATTCCGAACCACTATGTATTGCGATTATAGTCCTGAACACTTCTGAAAATAAAAATGTTCTCATTAACACTGAGATAAATTTATCCATTTTGTAGCAATATCTCGTTACTTTGTCTATATTATTACTCGGATTTAGTTCCTTTACTAGCTATCATCGTATTCGCCAACATATAAAAATTTGATAATTTGTATCCTCGCTTTTATTGCTGTGTGGACATTGGACTTTTCTAGTAAATTAAAAGGAGGTATGCGTGAGAAATCTGTGCGGGAAAGCTCCACAAGATTCAACCCCTCCCCCCTCCCACCCAACCCCCCAGTGTCAATACCGGGTATGCCGATAGGGATGGAATATGCCGATGTGGACTTCATAGACGAGGAAAAGAAACCCCTTGACGAACCTCTCCCAATAGCTGCAAGCAAACTAAAAATTGGGAATCTCTTTATGAGGGAATCCAAACCAGAGTTCACCCACATACACCTATCTACAAAGCATGAAACTAAGGAAAATGACGATCCACTTCGTGGCGGCGAACCATGGAGGAACAGTAAAATCCTGGGCTCACTGCTTTGCAGTACTACTGACATTGCTGCACGCCGCATCATGCGGAACATAGCTGTCCAGTCCTTCTGGAAGCTATGGATTCGTAGATCAAAGATGCCCTTGATAAAAAGACTACGTTTATACAAGGCAACCTGCGTATCCTTGATGCTGTATAACTGTAACGGCTGGGCAGCTCCAAAGGCAGCTCTAGACAAACTCGATGCCTGTCACCTATCATAGGAATGTCGAGTTATCTGGGTCAAATGTGTCAAATTTAACCCTAAGGTTGTTTCAAGGTCATGACCTAGAAAGTATGGTTATGTAATGGAAGCAAATCTATGGGTTATAAGGCTCAACAGTCTATGATGTTTGGACGAGCAGGTCAACCCAGGTGTTAATTTGACCTCTATGACCTCAAATCCTGTCAGTGATAAGTACCAAATTTGTTGATGACCGGATCATAAGTTTCATGTTAACAGGAAATCGCCCAAAGTGGTGTAAATTAAATAGCTCGAATGTTTATTATCAATGGATCAAGAATTACAGGCATATTGCCGATGTAGATTATATGATATCAGGACACCAGATCTATGTGCCATAAGAAGGATTTCGAATCCATGTAAAGGATTTCGGATTTAATGAAAGAAGTTGAGGAGATGGGCGGACATGGTATGGATATGGCTGCAACTCAAGTTAGATTATTGGGATTGAATAATGGCAAACAATGGTGTTGATCTTTCCGGATTAAACTTGAAGCTCATATGTCTCTGCTTTTTGGCCAAACTTGATCAATAGTATCAATATACCAGTGATCAAGTTATGATCAAAATTCAGATATGTCTGACTTGGTCAAAGTTGCGCGTTGCTCAGTCACCACCAAAGCTCCTCATTAACCGACCACAATAATATCGTTGATCTATCTAATGACGTTGAAATCGTAATGAGAAAAATTACGGCCGATCAATCCAGATATACATCGATTCAAATTCTAGCAGTTCAGGTTAAACTGTTCCAATCATTCTTTAGAAAGACAAGAGCTGTTTAAACTTCGTTACCAGAACCAGAAAATCCGCCTATCTGGGAATGATACTATTTGATGGTTAATCCGCATGCGGCAGAGAAAATTCTGTAAATGAAACCATGAAAACAGAAAAAATGTTAATCATTCAATCATTACATAGATGATAGAAAACGGAGTAAATGAATTGATAATGATATAGTATGAATGGAGTAGTGAGCTAACGCTATATTTATTACATTTTAAAAGCACCAGTGATGCGTTATAAGCATGGATATAGACTGAATAAATTAATACGTAAATAAGCGGAAAGAAAATTATTTTTGGAAAAAATGATGATTGAAATTGTAATCAATCAGCCCTTAGTTTTCATTAAGTGTTAATTTATTAAAGAGGCAATCACCATATAGCATAGTAACTTATAATCAATTTGAATGCATATTTTAATTCAAGGATCATGCATTACAAGTTCAATAGGATTGTAATAGCGAGTTGACCGCTAGTCGGTAGGATAATAATAATAATGAGATTTATTGGCTAATTCAAAAGACTGATGAACCACTCAACCAATCTAGAACTTACGTTATGAATTGGTTGAATGGTTACTCAGGCCTTGGAACTAGAAACTAACTAAGTGTATATGATCATTGCTGAATGATTGTTAGTTATTTGAACTTGGACAAATGACGTAATAACCACAAAATGAAACAAATATTCAATTAATTTAAATAGAAATATTTCAATAATAAGTATGAAAATTTACTTATAGAATATTTTGAAATTTGGTTGCATAAGTAAAAATCTGGACAGTCTCTGCACCACGCGAGTTGGTCATGGTGTATGGTAAATAATTTTGAGAAATCCCAGTTAAAAGTTAGATACCTTGAATATGCTGAATACAGAAGTCCGGTCGCGGAATGAAGGCGAACAGATGAAGACCCGATCTGTCGTGGCACCGGGAGTGAAAACGCACACGTGAAGAAACGGATGACGAAACCGGAAGAATGTTCTGTATTCCAAAATAGAAACGATAAGGTCGAAGGCACTAAGATGATTCGTATGATAACTCGGCTTAGTTACCGATACAGAAGATCGAGGCCGAAAGATGGTGGAGAATCGAAAAGTTGACAGCAATCGCTAATAGAGTCTGAACATTTCAGAAAGATGAAAGCGTCGTGAAGAAAACGATATTGATGACATCACAGGTAGAAAGGTTAGAGTTCTACCTACCCAAACAAACTACCAGGTTCCGTTTGCTTTGGGATTTGGTCTGAAGTTGATGAGATTGGTGAAGTCACGGGTAGGGAATTTAGACTACTACCCACCCAAGCAAGGCACCAGGTTCGGCTTGCTTTGGGATTTGATTTGAAGATGACTAGATTGATTGATGTCGTCACGAGTAGATAAAATTGACTGATGGCTGATGACGATGATTACATTGAGACGATGACAAAGACGAGATGACACAGGCACACTATTACGTTAACATTTTTACATAGTGAGTTCGTGAACTCTTGAAAATAAGCGGCTCCTAGATGACGTGTGAGCCGCTTAGAGATACGCTTCGAACTGATGAGTGGAAGTTGGCGATCTTCTCACCAAAACACTATCATGTGATTGATGAACGAGCACATGGTTTGATGTATAAATACGTTGACGTCCATATAATGCCTAAAGATGGTGACAATCTTATCATATACAAATTTCACTGGAAAATAGAATCTCAAAAATAATTATTATACAAGAAAAATTAATAATTATACAATTAAATTGACCAATATCATAAAATCTAGAAGAACTATTTTCCAATCATAACGGCGCCAATCATGTGCAATGAATATGCCATGTTAATTTCAAGGAATATTGAAGCCTGGTCTACCGTACAAACATCGACTTCAAAAACCCTAGATCGACCAATAGTTCACAGAGTTACAGAGTGGGATGGACTTAGGCCGCTAGGACAGATCGAACAATTCTATACTTTGTGGTAATCAGTTGCAGCCAAGAGCGTGATTCGATTTAGTCCGTCTTAAGCCATTAATAGTCCGACACCTCGTACGAATTGTATATGTCTTTACTATTTAATAAACACTATATCGAATATTTTAAAACTAATTTGACTGGAGACTGAGTACCAACTCAAATTAGTTTCAACATATTCAACAGCCTACATGTATAGTTTTATGACAATACACGGGGTATGGGTGGAGCGTAGATATAGATTGGCGGGACATAACTAAAACTGGAAAGCAGCGTGTGTTCCTTGACCATGTGTAAAGTATATGTAAACGTCGTTAAATTCGCCATATATCTATAATAAAGTGGGATGATACAGATGGTGGGACGAGAGTTTATTTGTTTGGATAAAGTTAGATAATGTTGCCACATTTTGTTTGCTGGTGGGTAATTCTTTTCATGGAAAAACGGACTTCTTCCATTGTTCCTATCGAGCAGCTCGTAGTTTTTTCACCTCTTGGATGTGGGGATGAACTATTCCCTTAATATCCGGCAGGGTGATCCTTATTTACTATCAGGTATAGTAAAAAGAAGTTTCTTTTACTTCTCCACCGTGTGGCATGTTCAGTCCTTTTTCGTGATATAGCGCAATGCGTATTGTAGACGTTGCGAGTTTTGTTATGGATAGGGAACTTTTCGTGATATAGCGCAAGGCGTATTGTTGACGTTGCGAGTTTTGTTATGGATAGGGAAAGCTTCCTTTTGAAGGTTTACCGTTTACGAGTTTCTCCCAATCGGTTCCTATATACTCGTCCCATATCGCGGAACACTAAATAAGACGTGGTCGTGGTAGACTAGATATATTTTCCAGAAATGTGCATATTTAGGAAACAGAGGGCATTTTTGGGGGTGGGGTGGGGTTGGGGGGGGGGGGAGAAGTATGTGAGTCCGGATATGCTGTTTACCAAGCTGAACTCATACAGGAAGAGGTTTGAAATTCAAAAGGACACACCATAGCAAATGCATTTCGCAAAAAATTATCATGTATTAATACGACTAAATATAACAATGGTCACATATGCCAATACAGCCCATAATTTCAAGAATACATGATATATCAAACTTATCTTTTAGAATTTAGAAGATTACTTTGAATCAAAATTATCTAACTCAATGGTAACCCCTTTATCCCTGGAATACCAGAAACTCAACTTCAAGATCAAATATTTGTTGAATATTTTGAAATTAATTTTACTTGAAACTGTTGTTACTATAGGCAGCAACAGTTTCCAGACAAATTAGTTTCAAGCTATTTAACAGAATATGTATTACATTGTATATAACTTTTCATTTATTTCGCCTATCATTGAAACGTTTAAATTCGAAAAATGTCGATCATTATCAATTAAAGTCATTTGCATGTATAGTATAGTTACATCATGTAAAACAAGACGATTGCAGAACGATACTGTTAAAAATTGTTCCGTTGACTAGCAAATGTGGACGACAATCTGATACGCGACCTGTTTTTCAAACTGACTTAGTTTACGAAGTTCTACACAACTAATAAACTGGGATTGTTGCATGTTTTGTCAGGATGCAAGTTCACAAGTAAAGCTTTCATTTATAAGTACTTTTAATACAAGCCGAAGTATACTAGAAGCGGTAAAATATGCACATCCTCTATGTGTCAGACTGTCTCCGGCAAATGTTCTCATTGCTGTTGATGGTAAATACCTAACTGCTTCAAGAATGTTCTCTGAACGGCAGCGAAAACCCTAGATGGAACTGTACATAGTGATCTTGCAATGGTCTGGCTTATCAATGGGTTAAAATATTCTGCTGCGGTATGGAAGAACTCCTATACTCTGCCAAATGAATCTTGTACTGTAATCCCACACTCACTTGCCACACGCATGTACACGTTTAAATAGAAACTGTTGCCCTTTATTAATCAGGTCTGTGAGTTTATAGTCTTGGGTGATCAACCTTCTTCAGAGAGCCAAGGTAATATTAGTGCCCATACACTTTTGTCATATTCACTTCGCTGAGATGACCGATGATTTTGATTCAAGTGTTCCAATTTATAAGCCATCTGAAGATGACTTTCTGTTCATGGCACACATAACATTCAAACTTAGATCAGATGTACTCATTCAGCCTGTATACACACAATTAAATGTTAGTGAAGACGAAATAATAGACTGTGTGTCAGCCAGCCTTTATATGTTTTACGATTTCTGTTAGGTGGCCACGCTCTTTTGGTGAAGAGGAAGCGTCTATTCATGACGAAGATGATGACGATGTAGATGGTAGTCATGCAGCTAGAACTGAGAATGGGACACACGAGGTAGCCAAGCAAGAGTTCTAGAAACAATCCAGAGTTTTGAGCATTGCACAGGATATTATTGACAGTAAAAGCGATTGAAAGAGGTGAACCCACAAACATGTTGGGATTGGGAGCACTGTACATCACATCGGACAACAAGATCAAAGCAGCTGTTGCAATTTTTTCATAGAGCAGGTAATATCATTCAACACAATCAGCAGACATTGTCATTTTTCTCAAACGATCGAATGAAAAATCAAAGATTAACTGGATAAGTTTTAATGAAGAGACTATATGCCCATTATCCAGACATTATGAAACTGACATGTTGAAAACAGTTGTCAAGAGAATCATCCAATTAGCAAATTCATTTGGTCAGAAACATGTAGTACTTCCTGTTGATCTGGCACCCTTCCCTCAGTTTATGCAGTGAAAATGGACAGTACCTGACTATAAAGATGTGCTAATCCAACGGCTGATAGATCTTCACATATTCATGAAAGTAATAGGTCAGCATATGCAGGATTTCGAACTGTCCCAGGTGTTGACTGAATGTGGGCTTTTAGCTCAAAATACGATTGAACATGTAATTGCTGGAAAGGATTATGCCAAAGAAACTCGTGCTCAAAGGATTACTTCACAGGCGAAATGGTGTGTCATATATCTGGTAGAAATGCACCATCTACCCGACGAGGTGCTTCAATGGTTCTAGCGAGGCAACTGTTGTGGAATACGCTCAGAAACCGGATTCAATCAGGTTTCTCCTGATCACAGTCAAGAGTGGCTAAATAGCGCCGGAAAGATGAGTGGAGGGATTTCAGGAATTGCCAGAACAGATACAACACCCAGCAAATAGTCTCTCCTGCAATTTAAGTTCGCCGACTGCAGCCCAAACACGATTGTTGTTTGCCATGGGGTTTGATGACCAAATGACACTCAATGAATCAACAGCATTATGAAAACGAGGTGATTATGATGATGAAGCTAAGGTGAGGCAGATTTTAGAGAGAAACAACCCATTTTCCTTAGACTCATTCATTGATACGTCACTGCGCAATATTGCAAAAAGGGATATGGCTACAGGGTTAATTAAAAGATCTCTACTTAATGCTGAGTTGCTGGATCATGAGCAGTTGAATGTTTGTGTTAGAGAATGACTCATGAGGGGAACAGAGAGATAGCTGCACAGAAAATTCTATGATACACTAAAGAAAATAAAGTCTTCAATATTTGTGTCGCTTTATATGGTGTAGAAACAACAAGATCAAAAGACAACGCTGTCACCATATTAGATGATATGAATATCTTGTTTAATCATGGCTTATAAAGCTGGCAGAATTATGGAAATCCCAAAGATCTTGAAACCTGAATTTATGGCAGTACCAGTCGCACTCACAGAACTAAATGGGGTTCTCAGAAACCTATGTCATAACAAGCGAGATCCAATGCTCTCAAGACATAACATTTGGAAGGGACGTCATATCTGGTGGTCGATGGTCATGCACATGTGGTGATCCTGGAGAAGTCCCATGATAGTACCACATTTTAGAGAGAAACAACCCATGTTCCTTGGACTCTTTCATTGATACGACACTGCGCAATATTGCAAAAAGTGATATGGCTACAGAGTTGATTAAAAGATCTCTACTTAATGCTGAGTTGCTGGATCATGAGCAGTTGAATGTTTGTGTTAGAGAATGACTCATGAGGGGAACAGAGAGATAGCTGCACAGAAAATTCTATGATCCACTAAAGAAAGTAAAGTCTTCAATATTTGTATCGCTTTATATGGTGTAGAAACAACAAAATCAAAAGACAGCGCTGTCACCATATTAGATGATATGAATATCTTGTTTAATCATGACTTATAAAGCTGGCAGAATTATGGAAATCCCAAAGATATTGAAACCTGAATTTGTGGCAGTATCAGTCGCACTCACAGAACTAAATGGGGATCTCAGATCCCTATGTCATAACAAGCGAGATCCAATGCTCTCCAGACATAATATTTGAAAGGGACGTCATATCTGGTGGTCGATGGTCATGCACATGTGGTGATCCTGGAGAAGTCCCATGATAGTACCACATTTGGTAACCTGACTTACAATTTTCTGAACGGTGGGGGTGGACGCATCTCCACAGCTGATAGATATAATTCAGAATACATCAAAGGATGGACAGGACAAGAACGAGTTAATGGACTAGAGCCAATTCGGAGAAATGTTGAGGACCGATCTGCTCTACTTCCAAGTAACTGGCAAAACTTCTTGGCTCTACAAGATAATAAGGCTGACCTTGCTTGCGTCCTCTCTGAACAAATATTACTCCAGGCACCAAACAACTAGACAATTAGTGTCTCTGGAGGCTTCAAAGAGAAGGACCTGGTTAAATCTTCAGATTTCATGATATACATAAGTGCTCTGTTCTTGTATCAACGTGTGACACCAATGTTCTTGTGCTACTGGTAGCACATTTCAACATGATGACTTGCGGTAAGTTGTGGATACAATCATGGACAGCAGCCAAGCTTATGTATTCTTGTGAACACCATTCCTGACACGTTGTCTGTTTCGCATGAAGATTTGAGCAATTAAATTCAGTTCCATGCAAGTGTATGCTGTGATACAGTCTTCCACATCGCTGGACATGGCAAGAAAACAGCTTGGGAAGCATTTTGCTCAGATCTTATTCTCCTTACAGACCTAGTAAATGCCGATCTTCAAGAATTCAGAAGTCAGCAGAGATGTTCAAATGCAAGGTTTTTATAACATTCCTAAGGAGGCTAGCTGTGATACGGTATGTGCGGTTTTGTTTGCCAAATGTAGATCGCCAGAAGCATTGCCACCTACAAGTAATACACCACATTTCCACACAGAGCTCATCGCCAGTCAATGGTGTGGAGACAGGCAACCTATAATGTTCCAAACCTACTTGCACCAGAGAACAATTGAAAGCTTGTTCCACAACGTATTTCACTACCTCCGATTCTTGATACTAGGGTCGAAATCATCACATGTCGATGTACTAAAGGATGCGTCCACAAATGTAGTTGCCAGAAGGTAATACTGCAATGCCATGAAAGACCCGAGCTAATGAAGGTATTTGTATGAACCAGAAATCTTATTCTCAGACATGGCCGCAATTATGTTTCTGTGATGAAAGGGTTTCCCTAATATTACTGTGTGTCTCTCTGAACCAGTTTACTCATGGCGGAAACGTTGAACAATATGCCCAAAATCTGGGTGTAAGATGATTTATTTGAGTCCAGATTATTATAAATGTTCACACTTTTAACAAAATAGGATACGATTTTAAATCAATAAAATATATCAAGTTATTAAAAACCCTTGCCGAATTGTGGAAGCTGTTTTAAACTTGGCTTTTTCCAATTAAAACCCTTGTGAAGCAACTAATAGTTTGTGTTTTTGACACATGATTAATTAGATATTCCCATAGGTTTTAATATTTTGAAAAGTCACCAATGGCCATTACTCTGTATTTATTCTGAGCCACTTCCTTTTCCTTTCCTACAGTCAATAGATATTGACGAAGGGTATATATATAGACCAAATTTGGTTTAAATCCACAAAGAAATGACAAAACTTGGCGCTTATAGACGGACAGAACATGGACGATAGACTGATAGGCTGATAAATGGTCAAAGAAATTGTCACGATATAAACTCAAAACGGTGAGCTAGATCGGCGTGTAAGGCTCATTTGCTATGGTAAATTGCATTTGGAGCCAACTCATGGTAGTCTGAAAAGACTGTTGTCTTAAAGTATCGGCCTCCTTTGTCCCAGAGGCACTTGTCTGTCGTAAATGTCTATCATGACAAAATTAATTGTGTTTACCTTTTTCATAGTTTTGTCATTTTAGAGAGGCCTCCGTTAATATATGTTGTAGGCGCTCGCGGGGAGGACATCTGTGGCATCAAATTTGTTTGTCCGGAGGAAAACTCTTCAAAAGAAACTGGAGGAAGGATCTAGAGAGGAGGTGGATTATGAACAGACGCATCTGAAAAGGTAATTCATTTGAATTGGCATTAATTTTAACATTATTTGTGAACTGAAAGTTCATGAATTTTATGGTATTATGTCCTTGATTTTTATTCAATTTGTTTGATCCATTGTTGCCCCAATTTCAAAGATTTTAGTTCACTAGTATGTGACATTAAAATTGTGTTGATGGCGATAAAATAGGCTATATTTTTTAATCATAATTATATAATAAATAAAGCATAATAATAATAATAATAATAATAATAATAATAATAATAATAAAAAAAAAATAATAATAATAATAATAATAATAATAATAATTCCTATTATTATTATTATTATTATTATTATTATTATTATTATTATTATTATTTGGTAATAATAATAATAATAATAATAATAATAATAATAATAATAATAATAATAATTCCTATTATTATTATTATTATTATTATTATTTTTATTATTATTATTATTATTATTATTATTATTATTACCAAATAATAATAATAATAATAATAATAATAATAATAATAATTATTATTATTATTATTATTATTATTATTATTATTAGTATTACCAAATTATAATAATAATAATAATAATAATAATAATAATAATTATTATTATTATTATTATTATTATTATTATTATTATTATTGCCATTCCAGGGAAGGAAGATTGCGTTGTATTCTAGGTAGCCGGCTTGTGCTGTTGGCGGTGGTGCTGCTGAACGTGATGGACTGTCTGATGGTGACGTCAACTCTTATACTTGACATACATTACATGAAATGTGAGCAAGCAATATACTTCAGTATGCAGCTGATCTCTCTCTCTTTCTCTCCCTCTCTCTCTCGCTTCCCCCCCCTCTCTCTCTCTCTCTCTCTCTCTCTACTTACCTACCTACCTACCTATCTATCTATCTATCTATCTATCTATCTCGCGCGTCAGCACTGCGCCTCTCTAGATATGTTTGCGTATTATACGCATTTGTTCATATAATATATACCATTTGTATAATATTTCTCTCTATTTTAGCTGTTGTGGAACAGTATGACAACTTCGCATCTGTCTACAGTAAAGGTGACATATCCGATTCTACTCCTGCCAACATTGTGAACACTACCAGCCATGATTGGCTGTATTCCTCCTTGGTCGAGGAACATCCGATTGAAGAAAAAATAGCACATGCTTTGCATTTCGCCAGTGTTGGAATCCTTGGGATATTATCGTTAGAGGTAACGTCTCTTCTATATATGTTTGTCTTTACTCCTTTATTTTTTCACAGAAGAATTCACCGTTCCAGAAAAGATTTGACCTTTTCATATGACGTCATAATCAGCTAAGCGGCGTATGCGATGACGTAATAATCATTAGATTATAAATGATTATATGTCCCGTCTTTAACTCTTAGTAGTCCGACACGTGTACAAATTGTATATATCTACTATGTAATAAACATGCTGTTGAATATTTTGAAACTAAATTGACTGGACGCTGTTGCTGCCATAGGCAGCAACAGCGCCCAGTCAACGTAATTTCAAAATATTCAACAGATTACCTGTATAGTTTTCTGGAAATTGATAGTCAGGAAGTTCAGAGATCGATCGATCCCAACACGAGCGAGGTGTTGGTGGAGCTTAGCTAAGGATGGGCGGGGCATGGCTAAAATGGAAAGGTCCATGATTCATGACATTATAATAAGGAAAAATTAGTTACCTCTGCAGGATGTAGAAATTGTTTGAGTGTAGCTTTCGTGACCATCTGGGTCACTTCTTCAGCATTAACTGACGGTCGCTGGCAGCGTCACTCTGGTCAGTTCTTGTGGAATCACGTGACAGCATGGACTTGTAGACTGCTGGTATGCGGTAGCCCTGGTCTATGTTCATGGTTGGTTGATGCTTGTAGATTTCTATGGCCTCTTTAACCTTCCGTTTGAATAAGTTCGTCTCAATGTTGATGACCGAGGCACTGCTGGCGGGGATGACGTGGCCAGTGGAGTCTGTATGTTCTGCCACAGCTGAATTGGAATTGATTTTAAGATGTTCTTTGACTCTGGTGCTGAGAGGCCTTTTGGTTTCGCCTATGTATGTTCCCTCACATTGGTCACATTCGATCTTGTAGATGACTCCAGAGCGTTCATCTGTGGTCAGTTTATCTTTTAGTCTTACTAGTTGTGATCTTAAGGTGTTGACGGGCTTGTGGTAGGTTTTGATGTGGTGTTCTCTGAAGAGTCTGCCAAGGTGTTCTGATAGGCCTTGGATGTACGGAAGTCCGACTAGTGGACGTTTTTCGACATCTGATGATTTATTACGAGGTGGGGCAGGTGGTTTTCTCATCCACGAAGTGTAAGGGTGAGCTAGGAGAGACTGTTGGATGTGATGATGTTCTTCTTATTTGTCTGATGTTTCTGTGATGATGGAGTCTGCGCGGTGAAATAGAGTTCTGATGACTGACCTTTTGTGTTCCATATGGTGATTAGAGTGAACATTTAGATATTGACCTGTGTGTGTGTGTGTGTGTGTGTGTGTGTGTGTGTGTGTGTGTGTGTGTGTGTGTGTGTGTGTGTGTGTGTGTGTGTGTGTGTGTGTGTGTGTGTGTGTGTGTGTGTGTGTGTGTGTGTGTGTGTGTGTGTGTGTGTGTGTGTGTGTGTGTGTGTGTGTGTGTGTGTGTGTGTGTGTGTGTGTGTGTGTGTGTGTGTGTGTGTGTGTGTGTGTGTGTGTGTGTGTGTGTGTGTGTGTGTGTGTGTGTGTGTGTGTGTGTGTGTGTGTGTGTGTGTGTGTGTGTGTGTGTGTGTGTGTGTGTGTGTGTGTGTGTGTGTGTGTGTGTGTGTGTGTGTGTGTGTGTGTGTGTGTGTGTGTGTGTGTGTGTGTGTGTGTGTGTGTGTGTGTGTGTGTGTGTGTGTGTGTGTGTGTGTGTGTGTGTGTGTGTGTGTGTGTGTGTGTGTGTGTGTGTGTGTGTGTGTGTGTGTGTGTGTGTGTGTGTGTGTGTGTGTGTGTGTGTGTGTGTGTGTGTGTGTGTGTGTGTGTGTGTGTGTGTGTGTGTGTGTGTGTGTGTGTGTGTGTGTGTGTGTGTGTGTGTGTGTGTGTGTGTGTGTGTGTGTGTGTGTGTGTGTGTGTGTGTGTGTGTGTGTGTGTGTGTGTGTGTGTGTGTGTGTGTGTGTGTGTGTGTGTGTGTGTGTGTGTGTGTGTGTGTGTGTGTGTGTGTGTGTGTGTGTGTGTGTGTGTGTGTGTGTGTGTGTGTGTGTGTGTGTGTGTGTGTGTGTGTGTGTGTGTGTGTGTGTGTGTGTGTGTGTGTGTGTGTGTGTGTGTGTGTGTGTGTGTGTGTGTGTGTGTGTGTGTGTGTGTGTGTGTGTGTGTGTGTGTGTGTGTGTGTGTGTGTGTGTGTGTGTGTGTGTGTGTGTGTGTGTGTGTGTGTGTGTGTGTGTGTGTGTGTGTGTGTGTGTGTGTGTGTGTGTGTGTGTGTGTGTGTGTGTGTGTGTGTGTGTGTGTGTGTGTGTGTGTGTGTGTGTGTGTGTGTGTGTGTGTGTGTGTGTGTGTGTGTGTGTGTGTGTGTGTGTGTGTGTGTGTGTGTGTGTGTGTGTGTGTGTGTGTGTGTGTGTGTGTGTGTGTGTGTGTGTGTGTGTGTGTGTGTGTGTGTGTGTGTGTGTGTGTGTGTGTGTTCTGTACACGGTAGGTTTGGTGGTTCCGGAATCACTGACATGTACCAAGACGTTCAGAAAGGCAATCTGGCCATCTTCGACTTCGCTGGTGAATTGGATGAATTGGTCGATGTTGTTGAAGTGATCAGTGAAAGGTTGGATATTGTAGACCCAACCAACCAGTACGAAAACCGCCTGCTAAAACTTCTCAAAGACTGGAAAAGCCAGAACATCATCAACCAATCCATATACTTCAAACTCTACCCCGGAACTGGCATTGTCCCAAGATTATATGGACTCCCCAAAATCCACAAGACCAACATTCCTCTTAGACCCATCGTTGCCCGCATTGGATTCATCACATCTCAAGCCTCGAAATATCTCACACAGATCCTGAAATCACTAGTTGGCCACTCAGAGCACCACATCAAAAACAGCAAAGATTTCGCCACCAAAATGCAGTCTCTTGAAGTCCCGCCCACACACAAATTAGTTTCCTTCGATGTATCTTCACTTGTCACCAGCATCCCAGTGGACAAGGCTCTTCCAGTCATCCAGAGAGTTCTGGACCTAGACCCCTCATTGAAAGACCGGACAAGCCTCTTTCCAACCCAGATTATCAGCCTCTTGAAGATCGTGTTAGACACCACCTATTTCGTTCAGAATGGCTACTTCTACCACCAAATTCATGGAGTAGCTATGGGCTCCTCAGTGTCGCCAGTGATCGCAAACCTTTATATGGAATCCTTCGAGCAACAAGCACTTAGCACAGCCACAGACCCCCCCCCCCCCCCCAATTTCTGGTACCGATATGTGGATGACACTTTCACATGCCTGCACCTCTACAACATCCAACCTTTCACTGATCACCTCAACGGCATAGACCAATGCATACAATTCACCAGCAAAGTAGAAGAAGATGGTCAGATTGCCTTCCTGGACGTCTTGATACATGTCAGTGATTCCGGAACCACCAAACCTACCGTGTACAGAAAACCCCCACACACAGATCAATATCTAAGCATTTACTCTAATCACCATTTGGAACACAAAAGGTCAGTCGTCAGAACTCTATTTCACCGCGCAGACTCCATCATCACAGAAACATCAGACAAATAAGAAGAACATCATCATATCCAACAGTCTCTCCTAGCTCACCCTTACACTTCGTGGATGAGAAAACCACCTCCCCCACCTCGTAATAAACCACCAGATGTCTTAAAACTTCCACTAGTCGGACTTCTGTGCATCCAAGGCCTATCAGAACACCTTGGCAGACTCTTCAGAGAACACCACATCAAAACCTATCACAATCCCGTCAACACCTTAGGATCACAACTAGTAAGACCAAAAGATAAACTTACCACAGATGAACGCTCTGGAGTCATCTACAAGATCGAATGTGACCAATGTGAGGGGACATACATAGGCGAAACTAAAAGGTCTCTCAGCACCAGAGTCAAAGAACATCTTAAAATCAATTCCAATTCAGCTGTGGCAGAACATACAGACTCCGCTGGCCACGTCATCCCCGCCAGCAGTGCCTCGGTCATCAACATTGAGACGAACTTATTCGAACAGAAGGTTAAAGAGGCCATAGAAATCTACAAGCATCAACCAACCATGAACAGAGACGAGGGCTACCGTATACCAGCAGTCTACCAGTCCATGCTGTCACGTGACTCCACAAGAACTGACCAGAGTGACGTTGCCAGCGACTGTCAGTTAGTGCTGAAGAAGTGACCGAGATGGTCACGAAAGCTACACTCAAACAATTTCTACATCCCGGAGAGGTAACTAATTTCTCCTTATTATGAATCATACTGGGATCGGAACCAACTTTTTCGGAAATATCCATGACATTGTTTAACTAAAATGGCCGTTAGTAAATGCACACATTGACATCTGAATTCTTGAAAATAAAATTGATAAAATTGTATACTTTTAGAGACTTAAATTCTGTTTCTAAATGTTAGTAAGCCATCTAAATATTAACATATGATGGTTTTATTCGGTAGATAACAACATAAAATTTGTAGAAGTTAAATGTAATGGAAGAATTCAGTTTTAACTTTGGCCTGTTCATCTCTAGCTAAGCTCCAGCCACGCCTTGCCCGTGTAATCCCTGCACTCTCTGATTCTCAATTTCCAGAAAACTTTACAGGTAAGTTGTTGAATTTTTTGAAACTAATTTGACTGGGATTTGTTGCTGCACATGTTTGTTAAATAGCAAAGACACTCATTTCGAACAACAACAACAACAACAACAACAACAACAACAACAACGCGTAGTCATTCAACAATGGACCTTTCCAGTTTTAGCTATGCTACGGCAATCTCTAGCTAACCTCCACCCACACTTCGCTCGTGTTGGGATCGATCAATACCTGCACTCTCCGAATCTCAATTTCCAGAAAACTATACAGGTAAGCTGTTGAATATTTTGAAACTAATTTGACTGTGTGCTGTTGCTGCATATGCTTATGTAGCGCCCAGTCAAATTAGTTTCAAAATATTCAACATTTAATAATGTTTATTGAATTGGAAAGACATACAGTTCGTACAACGTGTTGGACTATTAAGCGTTAAATACGGGCTTAATCGAGTCATTCATGCGATAATTAATTATGGCATCATCCTACACGTCACTTAGTGGATTATGACGTCATATACCGTCAGATGATGGATAAATAAATTGGAAATGCCCATTAAGCGTTCGTGACGAACTTAGCTACGTCATTCATGACGTAATTGATTATGACGTAATCCTACACGTCACGTAGTACACTATGACGTCATATGAATAACTGAGAAACTTAAATCCTCCATTATGGATACATATCCGTAATTCAACTTCACAACTAAACAGTGTTAATTTACACAGGGAAGATGCAAGGGAAGCTGCGACGTGCACAAGGTCAACTTGGAAGCAGAGAAACATAATGTTCTTAGCAACTCGCAACGAATGCAATTTGGGTGAACAAAGATTAATTCATGGAGTGATAAAATAAATAAACACACAACTATGTCATGACAAGCTTGTTATCTACACATGAATGGACCTTTCCATTTTTAGCTATGCCCCGTCCATCTCTAGCTAGGCTCCACCCACACCTCGCCCGTGTTGGAATCGATCGATCTCTGAACTCCCTGACTATAAATTTCCAGAAAAATATACAGGTAAGCTGTTGAATATTTTGAAACTAATTTGACTGCCAATGGCAGCAACAGGGCCCAATCAAATTAGTTTCAAAATATTCAACAACATGTTTATTAAATAGTAGAGACATACAATTCTTACAACGTGTCGGACTATTAAGAGTTAAAGACGGGCCTAATAGAATCATTTATGACGTAATGATTATGACGTCATCCCACATGCCGCTTAGCTGAGTATGACGTCATATGACGTCAAATCATCGATGGATACTCTGGAAAGATGAATTCCCAAACTAATGAGGTGTACGCAAACCCATAAACAGACCAAGCACAACGCAGACGAGATGAATGCATTCCAGGACTGATTAATAGACTGATCAGATAGATCTATCCAGGATGTCATTGCTAAGTCGACGTTGTCCGTCCTCAGGGAATTAGGTATACAATTAAGCCAAATAAGTCCCCTTTTGAGGTCTGCTTGATTAAATACCCATGTTTTCTTCCCAAACAAACGTGGTATCTCTCGGGAGTACACGTCATTGTCACAAAAAAGCAGTAATCTTAATCTCAGTTTGGACATAATATCGGATAACAAATTCGCTGCTCATTAACTCCTTTCTTAGTTCGTCAAAATGTATTTCTGTCCTTTGTTGCAGACACTGCTAAAAATAATAGCCTCTAGAAAAGAATTCATAACGAAGAAATTGGAGGTAAAATAGACAGTATTAATTAATTTGTAAAGCAATTACTCAATGCCGTTCTCGTTTGTTTCTTATCTTTCTGGCCTATTTATGTATCTAGGTAGCTCTGTATCTATCTCTGTATCTCTGTATCTCTGTATCTATCTGCCTGTCTGTCTGTCTGCCTGCCTGCCTGCCTGCCTGCCTGCCTGTCTGTCTGCCTGCCTGCCTGCCTGCCTGCCTGCCTGCCTGACTGCCTGCCTGCCTGCCTGCCTGCCTGCCTGCATGCATGCATGCATGCGTGGATGCCTAGCTTAGTCTAGTCCAGCTCAGTCCAGCCTGCCCCAGCCCAGTCCAGCCCACCCCAGCCCAGCTACCCAACCTGGTCTAATCTGTCCAAAAATCCGTCCGTCCGACTTGCAGCTAAACCTATGCATAATGAACATCTTTTTTGAAGCCGAGGGATGGCGATAAGGCCACCGTTCTAAAGAATCCGCCACACTGTGGCCCAAACGATAAATGCCATCACCAATTATTCAGGCGACCAACGGTCTTTAGTAACCAAATTTTGGCGTGGCCTTTAAATTATTAATGAATGATAAGAATGATGTGGATGGTTCCGGTCTCACCACAACTGGTCTCCTAATGCAAGTTACTAGCTATATATTGGCCAGGGGCGTCGCGAACGGTATGGCAGGTAGGGCACTTGCCATACCAAAAATTTGCCCAAAAATGGTTCGTCAAATAATCATGAAAATACAACTATATTATTTACTTGTTAGCTATTTAACCCAACATACCAAATAAAGCAGGCATTTTTTTACGATGTAAAGCTTAATCTGTTGAATATTTTGAAAGAAATTTTACTGGAAGTCGCTGCTGCCTCAGGCATCAACGGCTTCCGGTCACATTTCTTTCAAATTATTCAACAGATTATTGTTATCAGCAAGAATGTATGAAATGGCTTCTCAGAGGATCTAATTTTCACAATTCTGTCAGTGAGGGAAACACCGAAATCTCTTTCTTTGTGAGCAGGAAATTCCCTCCAAAACGTCCCCAGACATTGCCCTACCAATCTCTCGTAGCTGGCGACGCCTCCGATAACATGAACTTTGAGGTAACTCTACAGCAGTTTCTTAACACAAACCTTCCTCCAGCAAAACAGCAGGTTCACATGGCTGTAGTCATTTACTGCGCATTTATATTCGATATTATATAATAACTTAACATGCCTACACATACATTTGTTGATTCACAGGTATTTGATGCGTTCGTGGTGTACGCCTCATTCATTGTTGATCTGGTTCTTATAAAGGGCATTACGTCCAGACCTATTGGTGAGACCGCTTTCATTATCAGCTTCCTGTTGCCATGGAGAGTTGTACGAGTTGTTAACAGTAAGTCCAATCAAGGAACCTCATGGGTTTGGAGACCTGCTTATCCGACCTAGTATTTACCCTTTTCGCATATCTAGTCAAGGTATCGTCTCCTCAGCGTTCAATTTAATGAGCGCCTGATGCTGATAATAATATTTATGGTGGTGATACTAATATAATGATTTTGATAATAATAATAATGATAATAACAATGGCAAAATAATTATGAAAATACTCGTGGCAATAGTAATGATATATATCTGGAATGTACACCATCAGTTACCGTCAATTTGTGCCGTTGGTTTCCAGTTTTCAGTTTCCTTTATTCACTCAAGTTATTTAACAAACCTATAATTTACATATTGATATATAATATATATATATATATATATATATATATATATATATATATATATATATATATATATATATATATATATATATATATATATATATATATATATATATATATATATATATATATATATATATATCATATGAGGGAAAGGTTATTTATACAATTGTAGGCGGTAGGCCATTATTATTATTATTATTATTATTATTATTATTATTATTATTATTATTATTATTATTGTAGTAGTAGTAGTAGTAGTAGTAGTAGTAGTAGTAGTAGTAGTAGTAGTAGTAGTAGTAGTAGTAGTAGTAGTAGTAATA
>JAVVLW010002149.1:0-25000 GCA_034401795.1 Chaetoderma sp. LZ-2023a | reverse complement strand
AACCACTCTGTAGCCAAAAAGGATATATTTATGTTTGTAGTAAATGGCCATCTATTATTATGCTACTATGCTCGTACTGTGGCTCTTAATTGTTGAATCTTTACGCGTCGGTAAACAACAATAGCCAGTGAGTGGGTGCACGCATAAGTATTGATTTTACTCCCAGTGAGGACATTGTAATATCTTGCCAAATATAAGCTCATGTCATTTGTTCACTAGAACATTATGTATGCAAGTGCGCTTACATAATCAAGTGCAAGAGAAGCATGCATTCGTAACTACAATGAGAAAACTCTCTATCTCCTCGTGATGCAAGATCTCTAGTGAAAAATCCAAAACAAGATATTCAGGTAATTGATCAGGGAACTAGTACATATTAACTTGGTTAAGAACTGGGAAATGTATTCTGCACATGTGTGAACAAGGTGCAAATTGAAGTATTTATTCCATTCAAAATTGTACAAAACAGTTCAGAGAAGCATGCATTCGTAACTACAAAAACACTTTATATGAGTGAACTAGATATTAATAGTGATTTTTTAATCATATTTCTGAAAAGAATGCTTAGAATGAAACGGGAGGTACAAATTTGTAATGTTCTTTCATTATTCCTTAACAACTGTCATATTTGTAGCTCGATTAAGGTATGATCACACAGCTAATGCGCCAATGATAAAGCTTGTACCACATACTACAAATAATATTTTTATCATACAATGTGAAAGGACACACTTGACGTCTATTAGGAGTCTTTAAACGTGTGACTCACTCAGAGACATAATGACAACATTTTACATGCAACAATGACATCCAGCAACCACAAAATCTAAAATGACTGCCGTTATTGCAAACACTATATCGCCTATTAAGTATTTAAAATTCGCTCAGTCAAATCGTTAGCATAGCATACCTCATCCCTCCTCCTCATCCCTCGCGCCACCTCTATAACTGACCACCTTTATGCATTTTCTTAAAGGACCAGCAGGCGAATAAATGCGCGCTCGTGCGCAGAGAACAGCGCCAGGCAGAGGGCGGCTGAGATAGCATTCCTCATCCTCCTCTTCCTCCCTGGACCTCAGTTATCAGACCACCTCTCTTACCTAATATCGACAATTAAGTATTTAAAAACAAATTCAGTCAATTCGTTTTCAAAATATTCAGCAACAAATTATCAAATTATTCAGCAACAAATTATCTATATATTCAGCAACCAATCAAATTATCAAAATATTCAGCAACAAATTATCTATATATTCAGCAACCAATCAAATTATCAAAATATTCAGCAAGCTATCAAAATAATCAGCAATCAAATTATCATAAATATTCAGCAACCAATCAAAATATGCAGCAACCAATCAAATTATCACATTATTCATCATCGCATTATCAAAATATTCAGCATCAAATTATCAAAATATTAAGCAACCAATCATCAAAATATTCAGCAATCAATATATTCAGCAACCAATCAAAATTCTCCGACCTATTATTTTTACCACTATACCATGG
The DNA here is from genome assembly GCA_034401795.1 of Chaetoderma sp. LZ-2023a. Classification (NCBI taxonomy): domain Eukaryota; kingdom Metazoa; phylum Mollusca; class Caudofoveata; order Chaetodermatida; family Chaetodermatidae; genus Chaetoderma; species Chaetoderma sp. LZ-2023a. The sequence goes on along the minus strand of JAVVLW010002149.1, from coordinate 23,488 downwards.
AGGGGTGTGCGCGCCACTTTTAAGGGTTAAAATATTCAAAACATTCATTCTAATAAATTTGCATAATTTTATTCTGCAATATGGGCGCCATTATTCTCATAGAACGGACATGGATTTTCAAGTGGTTGAGCCAGCGTTTAGACACACTGGAGAGATTCCGCGAGCGATGACCATTGTTCCAGATCATGGGCAGCTGTTCGTCATTGTTCCAAATCCTGGGCAGCTGTTCGCTATTGTTCTACTCATCGGCGTGCAGTATGCCAATGTTCTCGAACCCTGGTCGTCTATACGTCATTGTTCTCATACCCTGGGTGGCTGTACGCCATTGTTCTTAAGCAATCATTTTGTTCTAGAACAATGGCATACAGCCACGCACATAACTACGACCATCATCCTAAATAGCCATAAAACCTCATGCTGTAATACTTAAGATGCAGTCTCTTCAGTTCTAAACAATGGCTACATTGTGCGTCTTTGCTATGCAATAACTATTCTCTTGAACATGTCGAAACTAATTTGACTAGGCGTGCTTGGTAGTATAGGCAGCAATGGCACCCAGTCAAAAAGTTCCAAAATATTCAACAGCTGTAGTGTTACACTGAAATTCATATTCTTAGAATTGTGGTCAGATGACGAGAGAGACTAACCAACTCAGAACCGGTAACCCACCCCTTGGGACACGCTATGGCCAACCTATGGATGGCTATGCCCTAAGCATGCATGATGGTGAAAGATGTCACAATCGATTTTCCCTCTCTGCATATGCGCCAGACCACTGGTAATAGCCCCATAATAGACAGGTGTATCTTCAAAATATGGGATATGAGACTGACGACTGGGTTGACATTTTAGATTTTCATATACATGATCTTTGCATGGTTTCTTCATCATAATGGCCAGGATCACAACAGTTTCAGGAAATGTTTGGTACCTTTGGAAAGCCTGCAGATTCAACTTCCTCAATCTGATAATAACAGATCGAGGCAAAGAAGAAGGTGCTTATAAAAATGTAAAATACGAAAACGCCTTGGACGAAAACAACCAGGAGTGCATATGTTGACATTTAATCTGCTGCTACTACCGATACCTCTACACCCGATAAGCGAATGCTGATTGACTGTAGGAGTCCTAAGGAAAGCGAGCCATTCACTGAAAGATAATGAGAAGCAGAACAGAGAGTATAAAAGTCGACCATTCTGTTATCTCAGGACTGCCAGAGGCAGGGGTAGCTCAGACAGTAATGTCCAGACCTGTGAAACTGTCGACCCCGGGATCGCGTCTCCATGGTGGTGATCAGCTGCTCGCCATGGGCCGTCATCTACACAGTCAGCAGGGCAGCATTAAATTTTGGCAGGAGAGTGGCCCTAAATAACAACTTAAGTTTCCCCATCTATCTCAAGCTACCCACCACCTCGGCATTCTTCCGAAAACCTCGCTGATATGAGACCTCAGTTTTGCCTTCTGATTCCTGAAGAAAGTAGGCCTGCCTACATACCAGCCACACCGCTGACTCCTTTCCTGAAAAATCTCGGCCACACTATGCCTGCCTGGGAGAAAAAAGCCAGCAGATACCTCTCTGCTCTGTCTTCCGAGCAAGTCCATCTTCCACCGTCTACGGTCTCCGTTTAACAGAACAGTATGCTGCTATTTTTTGCCACCCCCTAGAACAAAGCACTTCAACCTATTCGATGATAGCTGTGCCGTTCGCTAAATTCTGCGGCACTGTGGGATGAGCTCACTCTTCCCACACCATTCTCCATGACGTGATTATATGAGGAAACCATGGAATCTGTATCCATTCCAGCATGTTCAGTCTGCCTCATCTTATTGTGATTTCGGGCCTCCAAAGAGTCCACCTTAAACGTCCCTTTTCTTTTGATTGATTCTTTCCACGACTTCTTAGCGGCCATACCGTTTCGCCCCAAGGAATGTCTAAATAAGAAATAGCCCACCTCAGCCGTAAATTGCAGATGACAATCTAGTGCACTGATCAGCTGATCTGAGTGGGTGATGTACTGCGTACTTAATGCATAAATATTCCCCCGCCCTCCTCTACTTACTTCAATATGTTATGCGCATCTCACTTGGACTACATCTAACAAGAAATAATCATCGCCAGCGACTTAGTCACTGCTCTCTCACAGTTAGCTTCCCTTTTCGTCGAAAGTCTAGCAATTGATGCACACCTTCGATCTGCGCTGTCTCGACCCCCTAAGAGTAGGATATAATGGTAGGATTAGGAAAGTTGAGTTCCTTGGATCGCCGTACCTTTCAGCTTAAAAGCTTGCACCCGCCACTAGGATGCTGTGAGCATGTTTCTCTCACTAAGTGAAGAACCCAATGGCATAACTATTTCCCTTTACCCTCACCTGGCTAACGAAGTTCTTCTTTTCGACCACTTGGCCAGTGGCCTAGGCAAACATAGGTTTAATTACATGGCACTGCGGTTAACTCCAGTTTTTGCACCCAAACCAGATAACTACACTGTCCCTGGAATCCATTTCCAGTTCGATGCATCTTCTTGTCTCCTGAGCTCGGCAGATGTTCCACTAAATGCTCTCCTCTATAAGTACACTGGCCTCTGTGTGCTTCTACAACCCAGGAAAATCGCCCCTTTGACTGTGTCAAGCTCTTTTTGACGTTGCTCAAGGCGATCTAATAACCCCAAGCCAAAGATTTACACGACCCTGCAGAAGAGGTTCTCGCATAATCTAACTGCATGTGTCCTTCTGTGGCCACCCAAGGCCTTAACCGACAAAACACTCTAGCTAGCCTAAACCACCCATTCGCATGGTCTCCCTCTAAAAGCATTATAGTTAGGCACACACATGAGGCCCGTCTCTGGATGCCTGCTGATAACTTCGGATCAACTATAAGGCAATGACTAAAAACCTCTTCTTCACACACCAATGTGTGTTCCTCTGAACATTACATTAGACCTCGCCTCCCGCATTGTTTTCGAGCTGACAATTTGATAGGTCATCATCTTTTAGCACCAGCAGACAATTTCGACCCATTAACCGTAAATATATACTTAGACTGACGAGACGAATAGTGACAGACCGACTGCAATTGAATAAGTAAGAAAGGTCAGCTGTCTCTCCGCCCACTCCCCCGGAAAGACAGCCATTTTCCCATTCACCTCACAGACGCTCCCGCCTCAGGAGCGATGGCAGCTTGGATAGTATTACCGATGACTAGGACGCGAATTGCCCATGTCACAACCCCATGTACCATTTCCTTTTGGCCCATGATCAAAATATTGCGCATGGAGATCTTGCCCCTCCCACACGTCCGCTCTTGCTCCCGTCCCTCGCTTGACAGACTAGCGCCTGAGAGAGAGAGAGAGAGAGAGAGAGAGAGAGAGAGAGAGAGAGAGAGAGAGAGAACGAGAGATGCCTAACAAGAGCGTGGCTAAAATGCAGGATAGCAAAGATAGGAAGCCCCCTGCGACCACTTTTTCGTCCTGCACACATAGTCACCTACATACACACGCACTGCCCATTCCCCGCCAGATTAACCCGAATGGATCGCTTTCCCCTGAAGGATCTGCTAGTCAACCTGGGGATGCCTTTTCAGCAGACTGCATATGGGAGATTCGTCTTCCTTGTCTTCAGCAGCGCTCTCCAAAACGACCGCGAACACGACCACAACCACCGCCACCACCACGACAGGTTCTTCTACAGCCGCCTACCCTGCTACAGGAACCCTTACAACAGTAACTCGATCAATCACTGCTCCTAATTCAGACAACCGCATCATTCAGACCACCTCGGAATGAGCATACTCATCGCCGACGCCCTCCTCCACTCAGACTAGGGAGTAAAAGTGGTGCATGAGAAAACCGACGCATGCACGCAACGTACCCCGCAGCTCAGGAAGATGGCCAAGGCTGGCAGGTCTCACTATACCGCGAGCTCCCTTCAGCGGACAACGAGGACACCACCACCAGGGATGAAGCAACCGTGCCACTGCTCGCTAGGCATGCCATGCACAGGCACCTAGACATGCTGGAAATGTCCACCCAGACCTACACGCCTCCAAGCGGATGGTCGACCACTCCGATCAGCAATTATTTGTGGAGGTCCCTCAACCACACGTGAACGAGTCGATGCCGCAAGCCCCGAGACTGGCACCATGGACCGACGGACACCTGGGAGGGCTGGCGAGCATGGGGAGCCTCCACGATAGACAGGCACCCTTACCCTCGACTGGCGAAGGGACCATGGAGAGAGAGGAGGAATGCTTGCATGGTGCTCAACCTCACGCCCCCACGTCCCCAGGCCCCGACACGGGGGGGGGGGGGGGGTGGGGGTGGGGGGGGGGGGGTGGGGTGCGGGAGCAGGGTGGTAAACTAACGTGACACAGCAGACGCCCGGGTAAAGAATTTAGTACTCAAAGTATATACATCAATCACAACATGCGCAAACCTAAAATGGATCCATCTATTGTAGTCAGTGATAGCAATAGATACCTAAGACTCATTGTGCTGAAGCGAATAACTTTGAATGATCTCCAGCTCAGCTGCGTGACTTCTGTCGAGTAACGTGACGTCATTTAGAAGAATTCATTGGATGGCAAACATTACAATTGTTGAATTGACACAATGGTCGCTGTGATAATCAGGTTATGTGGCATCACATCGTCCTGTATGATGCTTACTATCAAACGTGTTCAAACAACATCACATCTTTCTTTGAAGATTGATATAGCAGCATACCCGCGAAGCTAAGTTTGCATATCAGGAGTAGCAAATAGAGAGATCCGATATATCACTCAAGTATATGATGCCAAAATTACGGCACGTGTAGGATGACGCCACAATCCAAATGCATAATGAATGATGTGCCTACGGACTACGTATTTTACACCTTTAACGGACGTACTACTTAGTAAAAATTGCGTTGAATATTGTGTGTCCATAGGCAGCAATGCATCGAGTCAAATTAGTTTCAATATTTTGATCAGCTTACCCCGCATGATTAGCTTGAAATTGTGAATCTGAGTATTCAGGCTTAAACTTATATGAATAGATTCCAACACGCGGAAAAAAGAGGGCAGGACATATCGAGAAATGAGCGGGGCATAGCTAGATATGGATCCATCAATTAATCATACACACGCAGCCTCTAGTCAAAATGAGTGTATATTATAGCAATGGAGGAATCCAGTTTATTCCTCAATCATATGACGTCATACACTACTTGCAGGCTGACGTCATTATTAATTAGGGCATGCACGACTCGATTTAGTCTGTATTAGACGCGTAATAGTCCGCCAGGTTGTGCGAATTGTATGTCTTTTGTATTTAATAAACATACTGTTGAATATGCTGGCACTAATTTGACTGGATGCTGTTACTTCTATAGGCAGCAACCGCACCCAGTCAAATTAGTTTCAAAATGTGTAACAGCATACCTGTAAATTGTTCTCGGAATGGAGATTCAGAGAGCGCTGGATCGATCACAACAGGTCCAACGTGTGAGTTGAGGTTAGCTAGAGATTGGCGGGGCATACCTAAACCTGTATTCCTCCATTACTAATGATTGCTACCAGGGCCGGTTTGCAAACGTCCGATCTCTCCATTGGCTGCTCGTATTAGCATGTGCAACTTTACCTTTGTGTGGTTGCTATTCGATGGCTCTTCAAGGAAAGATCTACAGCATCTTGTCTTGGTTTGGTATGTGTGGTGCATGGTGGGAATGGCGAGCAATGTGTGTACATGATTGATAGTATACAATCGAAAGGTGAATGAAATACATTTGATTATGCATGCACAGTATGATGCCAATCTCGATCATACACTATTTTAGTAGATGAGAAACCTAAGGCAATGGACCTTTCCGGTTTTAGTTATGCCCCGCCCATCTCTAGCTAAGCCCCACCCACCCCTCGCTCGTGTTGGGATCGATCGATCTCTGAACACCATGACTACAAATTTCCAAAAGACTACACAGGTAAGCTGTTGAATATTTTGAAACTAATTTTACGAGGTGCTGTTGCTGCCTAAGCATGTTTATTAAAAAGCAAAGAATTACAAAGACAACTTGTCGGACTCGTTGAGATTTAATGACGATCTATATGGAACCCTTTGTGACTTAATGGTTGTGACGTCATCATACACGCGCTGAGCTGATTATGACGTCGTACGAGGTCAGGCGGTGGATGGATACTGTGGAAAGGTGAATTCCCGTATTACTGTATCTTAAAAACGTATATAATTGTGTAGAATACCATATCTGCATTTCGTTTAATATGCTCTTGTCGTCAACATGTCACGTGTTCACAATAGGATCAAACATGACACATTTCCATTATTCACCACAATTGCAGACTTACACCTGTCATGTTCCCGACACACATTCCTGTTACATGCAACTATATTGTAATTTTAACTTCAGATACTTGAGTGACAGATCGGGTCCATCCCTCCGACAGGTTGGCAGTCATACTCAGGATGAACATTAGAAATTATGCCGGTAATTAGATATTTCATCTATCACATAACCACATGTCACTAACTATACAGTCTTCATCATATCGACATCAACACATGGCACACTCCATCACATTGTTCACGGCGATCTCATCCCCCACCCCCACCCCCAGCCCCGGTTGCAGATTCCTGATACGCTTATCTCTCATACCTGGCATGGTCTGTACCAAATCTAACGTGTAGCATGTGCCTGAGTAAAACGATGCCATGTCTTGTCGTTTGAGAGAATGATCATTCCGCCCTTCATCGTGGATAGCAATTATTTGCCATTTAATGAAACATTTGTCTTCTGTGACATGAAGGATGTGTGAATAATTGCTTTCTTTTGCTCTCCTAATCCCCGTATCGACTTACTAATCATGGATAATTGGTACATGCCCTGAGCTACACAAAGATTTATTAAGGTTAGCTGGAAACTGTTAGTGTAAACACAGACGGCCAGTATCAATACAACGGAAATGTAGCATCATAATTTCGCTTGAGCATACCCGATCCTATACAATCAGCATGTCTACTTAACGATGGTGGATATATTTTATTTTCATAGAAAATAACTGTAGTAGTGTACAATACGTATTGCATTTATATAAGAACAAATAATAGAGATTTAGATCACAATAGCATCATTGTTGTAATATTTTCTTGAAATTATATAAGAATTTATTATAACCTTCATGATGAAGCAGCAGCCAAAAGCCTAGGTTCTCAGTGTATGCCACTGCTATAGTAGTGCAGTGGTTACCATACACACAAGCAAGCACACCCCAAGCTACTTCCACACACACAACATTCACAAAGCACAGTGGTAACTTAACAGTAAATACAACACAGACAAACATTACAAAGACATTAACACTCCCATTGCCGTTATTTCAAGCTGGCATACCTTACGTATAGAAGCAGTGACCAGACATCTGTAAAGAAATGCAGTAAACAACAGTGCATGTGACATGTTAATTCTTTAAATGTACGGTCATAATGAAATGGCGCTGAAATACAAAGTCATAATTAGAAATATTAATTAATATGTCTGGCCCCTCTTGTGTCAACATCGCCTAAAAGCGCGCAAACTGCTACTTTTATCAAATAACCCTTTCATCTGTCAAGATTTTAAAAGAAAATTCAAATATTTGTTCAGTGTATGACCAGTTGCTGGTCAAGAGAACTGTTTATTTTGTCAATTTACGACTGGAATTTAGAAAACTTTTTTTAAAGAATTGGTCTTATGACCGGCTTGGCGATTATAGGGGTAATCGTCTAGGAAATCTAAAGTATTGCTTAGTCAGTGTCAATTTTCATGCCAATAGAATTTATTGATTCGGTAACCGAGACAGTCATTCCAGTGGTAAATTTTCAAAAATTGTCTTCCCTTGACCTGCAGATAAACAGACATCAAGATTACTGCAGAAGCGCTGCTACCAGTAAAACGACAAGTTGACAAAAGAGGGGTTAAAGGTTACATAATCTATTATTACAGGGGACATAACCTATTATTACAGGGGACATAACCTATTATTACAGAGGAGATAACCTATTATTACAGAGGAGATAACTTATAATTAAAATAAATATATGATGGAAGTAACAGTCCTATATATGAAGCCTGTGACTTGTAAATTCAACACAGGCACACAACCCAGATACTTACTGTCATTTCATGTCAGAACCACATTAGTTAATGGAGGAAACCAGTCTTAGCTATGCCCCGCCCATCTCAAGATAAGCTCCGCCCACACGGTGCCGCAGTTGGGATCGATCCTTCTGTGCTGCCATCTCCCCGAGTAGATGGAAGCTCTAAACAGGTATCATTTTAACAAGTTATGGGTGACTAACTTTATTTAAGATTGAAATGGTTCTCTCGTAGAGGGATCCATCTATGGCTGTGTCTCGCCCATATCTAGCCAAACTTGGCCCACACTTTTCCCGTTTTGAGATCGATCGAGCCCTGAATTCCCAGAAATCAATATCTAGGTAGTTATATTAACAAGCTGTTGAACATTATGAAACTAATTTGATTGGACGATGTTTATGCCTATAGTTTCAATATAATCAACATAAACTCAAATAGTAAATACAACTATATATGACGGACTATTTAATGTCCATGATGGAGCTAGATACATCATTCAAGGGCCATTTTGATTGTGACGTCCGTCTGCGTGTGTTGTAATTGATTATGAATTCATGTAATTGAGTGACAGATGGGATCTCTCCATTGTTCATTGGCTTAATAATGCTTCAATATTGGCCACACATTGTCATAAGGCACCTGAAGATAAACAGTTTCTATCAATTGACGAGAGAGCATGTAGAGATAAAATGGTTCAAACCGTATCGGACTTGGTTACGATGGTCACCACGTATTGAGAATGGACGGATCCGATCTGTCCCTCAAGTTTATAACGTTGCGGTCAAATTCGACTCATATTAACTTCCACTATTTAGGTTCGCACCGACAGCCACACAATCTGCATCAGTGAAAGAACGGCCACCTGACATAGGCTCCATGCACCATACTGAAAGGCATGCATAGACTCTCAAAATCGAGCTGCAAAAACTTAGTTTGCCATCACCAGTTACACCGTCGGTATCAGTGAAGAAAGAGCCACCTGATATTGCTTCAGCTACTCAGCATTCTCTATTGCAGAAATATGCTTCCCACGTGTAAACCACTCACTGTTGTATCTACCTTCTACTTTTCAGGCAGCAACTACAATTCATCCAATTCACCCATGTTCACCTAAGGCTAGGCTCTGTATCATTAAACATGCTCGTAGTACAGAGGACTTGGTCTCTTGGTCCATGTGTTGTTAATATTGGCCCATGTCTTGAGCCATTGAAGTAACTTTTACTGTGATATTTATCTCTTCGAATTGAGATCTTGTGAAGCTGTGTAACAATGGCTAGATTTTGAGTCTCATGTTCATGTAATCGTCTTTGAGGTGTTAGTAAATATTAGCATTCGTCTTTATGGGCGTTAATGATTCATTCATCAATTCCCCAAAGATTCACAATCGTCCTGTCACAGTGACTTGGTCTCAATGAGCTTAAACATTACAACTCAAATGCCATCCATTTAGGTAGTTCTAGTGTTGAGTAAGACACAAATAATAAAATATTAAATGGAAACCGGCAGACGGAAACCAAATGGCCTACTAGACGGACTTAAAACCGCATGAGTCCTAGACCCAGATGCGTCTCATACCTTTATATTGAATGTTCAGTATTTGTGTTGTACTAATCTAATGTTGTGTTGTGTCAAAGCACCACAGAACCAATAATTGCAATAGCATGCGATAATTTGGACGAGAGGCTGTGTGATCATCCAATGGTTGCTTGCGATATCAAATGTAAACATACGCTGATAGGTCAAAGGATGAACATATCAAATAGACTAGTATCATGCGCATCTGATCATAGGTGTTGGTGGGTGATGGGTGTGTGATGCAAAAGGCGTACATCATTAATTGCATAGTATAGGGACATATAGAGATATAGTGAACTAAATACAAATATGTCAACATACTATGGTGTGAATCTCAGGAATGGGTATAGATTGCGACTTTTCACTAGCTTAGGAGATGAATGGCCTCTGACAGGTTCAGTAACGTGTATTAGAAAACCTGTATAATTTTGGATAAGACTATACACTCGACATGTGCCAGATTATGTCTTTGTTCATTTCACCCAAATTAATGTGTCACGTCCTGCTTATGCCCTGCTAATGCCCATTTGCAATTCCTCTCAGGCACATATGTCTTAACCATGTCACATGACCACAATAGGAGCACACATTATACATGCTATTTCCTCACCAGAATGGGGGATTCCAGTTATCCATCAATCATATGACATTATAATGAAATACGTACCGTCTCGGTTCAAGTCATAACCAATTTCATCATGAATGAAGCAGCTAAGTCCGTCATGGACGATTAATTAATGACGTAATAAGCACTGCTGCATGACTTGTACGCATTTACTATTTAATAAACAAGCTGTTGAACATTTTGAAACTAATTTGACTGGCCGCTATTAGTGACATATGCAGCGACAGCACTACGTTAAATTAGTTTTAGCGATTGATTGATCTCAATGTGGGCAAATCGTGTGTGGAGCTTAGCTACATTATGGGCCAGGGCATTGCTAAAGCTGGGTTTCCCCATTCCACTCTTACATATGCCATGTGCTCAACCCACAGTCCTTCTTCATGCTACTATAGTTTTGACGTCAGATACTTGACTGACAGATCGGGTCCATCCATTAGACGGCTTAGCAGCCATACTCACGATGAACCTTAGAACTTATGCCGAGAATCAGATATCCCATCAATCACATCTTAACTATTACTAACGATCGGGTGTTCACCCTATCGACATCAACACCCGGTACACTCCATCACATGGTCCTTAGTATCGTGATTTCATCCCTCGGTCGCAGAATCTTGATACCCATTTTTGTCATATCTGGCATTGTCTGCACGAGATCTAATGTGTAGCATAACTCTGAGTATTACGATACCACGACTTTGGTTAGAGAGAATGATCATCCCGCCCTTTATCATGAATAGCAATTATTTGTTATGTAATGTAACAGTTGTCTTCTGTGACTTGAAGAATGGCACGGACGATTATTTTCTTTTGCCCTCGCAAACCCCGTATCGACTTACTAATCCTGGATAATTGGTACCTGCCCCGAACCGCCCGATGATTTATTAAGGTTGGCTCTAAAGGGAACCCTTAGCGTCAATAGAGACGGCAAGTATCCGTACAAAAGAAGTGTAAGCATCCTAATTTCGCCTGAATATACAAGGTTATATAAAATTTAAATGTCAGTTTAACTATGGTGGCTATGATTATGCTTAGTGGATGCTGATTCCACTATCTGTACTAGAGTGTAAAAAGTATTTTGCTTAAGGGAGAGATCACATCATATAGATATATAACGACAATATCACCAATGCTCTAATATTTTCTTGAAATTAGATTGGATTTGATTAACCCTGTCATGATGAATCAGCCCAAGACTGACATCTGTAGTGGTCTTGAGGAATGTCCATGACTATTTTTAGAAAATTTACAACTGGAATGACCGGCTCGGTAACTGAGCTAGGCATTCCAGCAGTAGTCTTTCAATAACCGTCTTCTCTCCGCCTTCAAATGGATATTCAATAAGGAAATATCTTGATCTTGTTGACCACAATTAGTCATTAACCGGATAAGGAGAAGCTCTGCTTGTCTGGTTCGCTTCTGGAAACAGGCTACTACCATTTGGCATACGTCAATATTACGTCATAGCCGCATTATTGATTAATAACATCTCGTTGTAACTGAGCTTTAGGACAATGGCTGGATCCTGGTGATTAACTTCCACTCATCGCGTAGATAATAAGCTAGCAGATGATATAGGTCCCAATTTCTAGTTAAGTTCTAACTCTCCATAGCCAAGCTACACCCACAATGGACCTTTCCTATTTTAGCTATGCGCCGCCCATCTCTAGCTAAGCTCCATCCACACCTCGCTCGTGCTGCGATCGATTTATCTCTGAACTTCCTGACACTCAATGTCCAGAGAACTATAAGGTAATCTGTTGAATATTTTGAAACTAATTTGACTGGCTGCTGTTGCTGCCTATGGCAGCAAACAATGCCTAGTCAAATTAGTTTCAAAATATTCAAAAGCGTGTTTATTAAATAGTAGAGGCATGCAATTCGTACAACGCGTCGGACTATTAAGAGTTACAGACGGGCCATATAGAACCATTTATAACGTAATGAGGATTGTCATCCTACACGCCACTTAGCTGATTATGATATCATATGAGGGCAGATGATAGATGGATACTCTGGAACGGTGAATTGAATATATTCTAACACTTTGAAGCCTGAATTCCGAGAATCGCATGTTCACGTTAACTATACAGGTAAGCCGCTGAATAATTTGTATCTAATTTGAATGGGTGGAGGGAATTGCCAATTGCGGCAACCGCTCTCTGTCAATTTAGTTTCAATGTATTCAAGAAAATGTGTATTAAATTGTAAATTCAGCAAAGATAAACAATCCAGTCTTAATGTCGGAGCTGTGTCACTTCGTGTCGGATTGCTTCATTTAATTGTGACGCCAGCTAATACGTGACATATTTATTATTGTGACATCAGATACTTGAGTGACAAATCGGATCTCTCCATGAGCCGCTCATGGGCCGCTAATCGTATGCCACATCAATCAGATTATTACTGTGCAGGCGTTGCCCTAGCAACTTCAGCACACGGCCTCCTGTTTAATTCGACATTTTGCTATCAGATCCTTAGCTTCCAAGTTCCGAATCTGACAAATTCGATCCTATAATCCTGTAATCCACCATTAACGCAGCAAACGTTCGTAATTGATGTGATCCGAGGGCGTGAACAGTGTAGTATGCACGTATAGAGAATGTGGTGGTTTGATGCCTTTCAACTTTATCATCCTGATCTCATCATATGGTGGACAAATGCGAGAGACAATAATTGTATCAATGGGAATCCTCTGAGCTCATGTTCTAAGATCATGTGCACACAACGTTAACGTTACATATTATGGACATATGAGTATTCACTGTATGTTCGTTGTCCATCGCTGTATAGGGGTTTGCGTTAGATGGAATGTATGTCTATATTTGTAAATATTATCATCGGATTGACAAGTAAATCTACTTGAATCAGAATCTGAATCCGAAGAAGAATTGCCATCCAATGTACGGAATCTACATCCTACGGCAACACTATCAAATAGCAGCTTTATTAGTTCATTGGAAAAGATCAAACAATTCATTCAAAATAAAACCATACAGCAATCTATGTGGCCACCATTCTTCAAAACGTGCGTTGGAATGCAGTCTGTATGTTGTGCAGAATTCCTTGGAAATGAGAACACCCTGTAAACTATGTTAAGCAACGAGATGACCAATTCAAAATGACTGGAGAGAGCCATCTCCTGCTCCCTCCCTCCCTCTCTCACTCTCTCTCTCTCCCTCCCTCCCTCCCTCCCTCCCTCCCTCTCTCTCTATCTCTCTCTCTTTCTCTCTCTCTCTACGCTGCGGATACATATCAACTTCGTTTACTGATGTCGTCACCAATCTTTCGCCTTCGGTGGCCATGTTTTATACATAAGATTGCAAAGGCTTTGTTCGCGTATCTTGGCCAATACCAATAAAATAGTATTTCAAATTTAAACAAGCAGTGTCATATGCGAAAATGTGTTTCCTGCCGGGAATCGTAGTTCCTCTTTTTTTAATAGACAACCAGCCAGGATTCTAAGAAACAAGCCCTATGGAGAAACAGTACTAGCAGCAGTTTTCAATATTTATATACTAGTATGTCTTCCAGGCCCATATTCCCATAATGCACTATTTTAACTTGCTTTGCTTATGAATATGTTCACAAGCCAGAGCCCACACGCCATATGATGGAGTGCACAACTAAGCAACAAGAAAAAACAAAAAACACGCCAACAATGTAACAACATAAGGCACGCGTTTGACAACATCAATATAGCTCTGATATTGAAAACGTGATCGAATACATCCGTTAGCGAATGAGAAGAAATCCCCCTGTTATCGTATGAAAAACATGCCAATACTGGATGCAGTTACGTAACCTTTAATACATAAATTTGACATAGAATCTTCTAAATATCATCTTATTGAATGCCCATATGCAGCTCAAGACAGATACATTTTTTTATTTACCACTGGAATGACTGGCGCCGTTACCAAGCTATTTCCGGTTGGTATGCCTTCCCTTGGCCTACAAATAGATATTCGTCAAGGCCACAGCAGAGTCAGGTGTTGGTTGCCTTCGCATCAGCGGATTGATAACAACTATTACTATATATGTGGTTGCGGTGTAAAATGTTTATTTGACAGAATTATTTCTTATTGACCTCGCTGGACAGAGAACCTCATCTTCTGAGATGGTGAATTGTTATTGGATCCCGCAGTATCATTGGCATTATGCCGCTGCCTAAAACAAAGCCGCTGCCTGTATGTATAGCAAAGGGCCCAACCATGAAACTGTAAGCCATTAATAAAGCTTGGAAGATTAGAAACTACACAGTCAGTACACTTTTAGAAAGATTTTAGAGAAGAGTTTATAATTATGTGGCACTGTATAGCAGCGGCAAATAGCATGAAACCACGCCAAGGTAGTTATGCCTATGACTGTAGTTTATCTGAACTCAGACTGTTTACGCATACCGTGTATGTGCAAACCCAGCACACGTAGCTCCATCAGTGCACATGCCTTATGATGCGATTGTGATTTTATGTCCGTGTATAATTTCCTAGAATTCGAAAAGACGTTGCTTGATATCTGCAGATTGCATCTGTGCCAGCAAGACATTCAATGAAAGTAATTAGCAGGAACGTGTTTAACGCATTCACCCAATGCCCCTCCACTAAATCCAATTTTAATAAAACAAGAATGTATGCTTGTTGAATCATGAGCATTATCACGTGTCTACTAGTGAAATACATTTGATCGGTTTTGAATCATGTAAATATGCCCTTGAAACCCGTTCACGCGTGTATATATTCACTATTTATTGAGCTACATCTGTTTAAGTAAAATATATAGGCTAGAAATGGAATACACACGTATTGCCAGGATAGATGTGGGTAATCCTTGCACTGAGTATTTGCGCGTTACCATTGTCAGACAACGTATATCACCGACATTTTCTTATAGACCCTGAAGCGCCTACACCATTGTGAGCATTGTCATGAGCCATTGTGATTGTTATGATAATATAAATATTCATCACATTTTCTGTATATAAAGACTATCTAAAGGTCAGAATGCGTGAAACATAGTGACATTGTTTGTACAGAGAGAGAAGAATGGGATGTTTGTTATGATATTTCTCTGGATATGATAGTTACTATTCAAATGTAATGATTACCTACTGCCTGTTTAATAGAAATATTACGTATATTTCTAATCACAAAGGCGTTTACAATTTTTCGTAAAACAAGATTGCCAATAGGCAAAGCATAACTGATCATGGTCAAAGAAGTTTTCCGTTGTCAAAACGTCAGAAAACTTTGACGATTGCCAAAATCTACTATGATCACACACCTGTTGTATATCACGTTTGACAGCTTGTCAAATTTCGGCCAAAGATCCGTTGCATTCACAGTACAACATGGTCTGTTCATGTGTTGGCTAGCTTAGCGATGGGTTTGCCCATGGTAATCCATGATATAATCACTGCGGCCATGGAGAGACATGGTCGGACTACCTCTGCATTAGCTCCCACTATTGTAAAACATGGTCTAGTCAGCCTTAACACGGTCTGAGGAGCTATTATGGGAACCATGACAAAACATCGAATGCCATTACTGACCATGATCACTCATTTACTGGTAATGCTGAACATGTTTGGCCATGGTTAATTTCACGACACTTGTCGATCTACCATGATAAGTCACAAAACATCGAATGCCATTTCTGACCATGATCACTCATGGACTGGTAATGCTGAACATGTTTGGCCATGGTTAATTTCACGACACTTGTCGATCTACCATGATAAGTCATGGCCACTCGTTAAAATCCATGTTAATACTGGTAAATCAACCCCTCTCGAATGGCGGCATCGGACATCCCATTGCTTGAAACGTGCTTGCCTAATTTGTATAGGTTGACGATGACTTCGCTATTGTCTTCACCAGTTCTAACAACGCATTGCATAACTCAAGTGAAATTAAGTAATTCCTAGCCATACCAGAACAAAAATGTTTGGATAACATACCGAAGTGTGGTTAATATGGAGACTATTGATAGGAAACCACATTGAAGAAGATGGCATGTACCCGCGTGTTCAAAGCATGGAATGTTGCCAAATGTTTCTCTTTACCTCATTACTGTCTTGCTGATTCCCATAGGAAATTGCATTAGCGGATTCTTTAAACGTCATTAATCAGTCCGACTTTCTAATCTAATGACCGTTTCACGAAGCAGACAAAGACATGACAGCAAGGTCAGACTTATAATGACATGTCTTCTACTCTGCCAATCAAGATAGAACTCGAGCACCGTGGCGGATGATATTCCATGTATTAAGATAAATAAAAGAAATGTGTATTTCTACTCAGTTCGTAATTTGATTTTTCTCCTGGATGTGTGTTTGTATCTTTGAGGCAGCGTATCATACAGCCATGCTTCTCTCTGTTATACACAATACTCTCTCCTCAGCTCAATTTTGAAGCACACAAACACGCTCAAATTATATTTAAAGAAAAACACCGACCAAGACATTCATCTGTAGCCCCGAGGAAGTGTGAGTGAACACTTCGAATGGATGTTTCTTTTGTACATAATTGCCTTATCTATTACGGGCCATCATCTCAACGCGCGGTCGAGGAAAACATCAGGAATTGGCGTATTATGATGTCGTCTCGACATAGTAAGATTGGTGTACGATGGTTTACCAAAAATAGTATTTTAAAGATCTAGCTTTTTGTCAAGATCAGCTAAAACTTGGTGCCAATACTCGTTCCATCAGCACTAGGAATAATTAATAGTAAATATACGTTGAAGCTTTAAGAAAATCCATATGGTAAATTGTAAGAATATGGGTTCTTAATTTCCACATGACAAATGTTGGTTGCATTTAAATATATATAGTGTTCTATATCAGTTTCAATATAATTTAAAACAGAATGCCGCTGTTTGCCCATCATATAGCACCCTTTAGTGAACTATTGAAGCCACATTATGTAAACAGTGAGCGGCACAGGAAGTGGACAATCGGCACTCGTGTTTAATGGGAGTATACTAATAACTATAGTAATGCTCTCGTAGTTTATTTAGCTAAATGTTGTCTTAACTGGAAATGTTTTGATAATGCACTAGCAAATCAGACTAATTGCAACACATATTTCTATCTAGCATATTAGGCCTTGAAGGGGCCAAGAGAGGTCATTTAAGTTTATGCAGTAAATAAGTTCGTTATCAATATTTTCGCACAGAGGAAGAAATATGGCTCTGTTTTTGCGCCGATATTTGGTCCAACAGTAATGCTACTACTGGGGCAGATACGTCAATACTATGAAATACAGCACGTTATCGTTTTATTGGTAAATAGCCATTAACTGGACAATAAAAAGCATTCTCTTCCACTGCCAATTGACATTCCACAACACGACTGCAGATGACATACACAGACCAAAAATTCCATTTTTCTTTATAAATCTTGGGTTAAATGACATAAGAAGGATTGCGAGCACTTTGATACACTAGATGGTTATATCAGCTTTCTGTCAGTAATCACTACAGAACAACCTCCAGTCAGTGTAATATGTGACCTACATGCTTTTCTCAGTGGACTATTTGTTGCTTTATTAAGTTTGGTGTCTGCTCAAATATTATAGTAAACTAACGGTGCATAAAGGGATCCTTCTCTAGCAATGCCCCGCCAATTTCCAGCTAAGCTCCGCCCGTGTTTCGCGAGTGTTTGGATCGATTTATATACATTGAAGCCTGTGTTCTCAAAATCCCAAACAGGTCACAACCTTTTCTACAGCATGGCCAACATATGACTCCAGGTACATAATGGAGAATGTTTCACCTGTGAACATATTAACTGCTGCTGGGTGTAAAATGGACTACGCAGAGAGAGAGAGAGGGTGCCAGTGGTGTGCAAGAGACATAGAGAGAATGACGGAGAGAGAGAGAGAGAGAGTGGGGTGGGTGGAGATGGGGTGGGGGTGGAGAGAGAAGGAGAGGGAGACGGGTGGGGAGATAAAGAGGGAGGGAGAGAGAGAGGGGGGGGGGAGAGAGGGAGAGAGATACAATGGAGTTATTGTTATATGCAGGTAATATCAGATCCAAAAACAGCAATTCTATTTCTCTACTTTATCGATCGATTGTTGTCAAAGATCGAAGACAATGACAGTCAGCTGGCCTCTACAGAAGACAATGACAGTCAGCTGGCCTCTACAGAAGACAATGACAGTCAGCTGGCCTTTACAGAAGACAATGAGTTAATGTATTGTGTTAATTAATAATTAAAGCATGGTTAATGCTTTAAAGGCGAAATTTGCTCTGGAATATCAAAATATTTGCTTATCGAATGCCAATTTGCAGGTGAACCGAAGAAGAGTTTTTTTTTTAAATTTACCGTTTACGAGCCAGTCTTTACAGTAGTAAAATCTAAAAAATGGTATTCCTTTTCTGGAGAACATGAATATGCTTCAATAGCACGGTAAACGTGGCTTTGGCAGGTATAACCATGTAAGGCGTAATGTTTAGAGCATTAATTAATCTTTGAAGAAACTTCTAGTCAGCATTATTTAGCAACCATGGTCTCCCATACCTCGGCTGTATCTACCCTTCCCATCTAGCACAGTTATGTATGTTTTGTTTTAACTTAGTTTTCCAGGCACATTATTCAATCTGTGGTATAGTTATACATATGAGGTTTGGTAACAATTTCTGATTTTGAATGGTACTTAATCCTTTGCATGGTCCAAAACATCAAAATATTTACTAAATAAATCTCCACTTGTAGGTCAACAGTTTTCTTGAAAATTTCCCACAGGAATAACTCGCTCTCTTACCGATTCTTTCAATCTAATTGTAAATTCTCAAACCTCGTCTTCCTATGCGCTGCAAATGGGAATTCCTCAAGACCACTGCAGAGGCCTGTTTGGGCTGGTTTCGTCAGGAAAGCGTTAAATACAGAATATCTCCACTCGTAATAATGCCGCTATGTGGTGGAATAGTGGGTGTTTATGCTTTGCAGACTTACAATTCATCAGCATCAGTATTTGTTTGATTTGAAAACCCAGTGAGCAGCAATGACACTGTCGTCCCGTGTTTACATAGGATAAACCCCAGACATAGAGTCCAGGAAGGAATCTTATTATTGACATAACTTCGTGTGGACAATATTATGTAATATTGCCCGCGTCGTTGCTCAATATGGCCAGGTCAAATCCAATGAATGTTGCTTGAATGTATTGCTCAGAATACATATGCGAGAGATTGAGAATGATGGAGAGGGTTAGGGTGGAACCAGAACCAAGGAAATGGTGTGGGACGTCAGTATGGTTGATGTACAATGTACTTTTTTCAAACCGGTTTGATGGATATTTCCATTGTATCTGATTACCTTATCTCTAAGTTGACCAAATAATGGTAGACCATACCCTTATACACGCCGTGTGGCATATTAGATTAGAACATGATAACGGGCAGTGTGCCATATGGATGGCTGATGGCACTGGAATGTGGTGCTGGAGATGATGGCACATGTTAATTGCATATATTCCTTGTGCTATTCGGAACCAAAGCTGAACGTATGTCTTGCCAAGCTCCGGCAACGGCGCATAAAAGTGTGCATTGATTTTAACTCGGAGCCCTGAATTTCCAAATTCCAAATTTCAAAGTAACTATTCGAGTAAACTGTTGACAATCTGGAAACTAATTTGACGGTTTTGCATCTGTTTTCTGCAGCAATGGTGTCGTGTGTCATCTAGATTTTCTAAAGGAAACATGTAAATAGTAAAACACAACCTCGGATTTAGCACAACCTTATTGAAAAGGAGTTGAGAAGTTAAAGTTAATTTTGAGATGGGATCGAGTACCTCGCCTGCAAAACTATTACATTATAAAGGATTCTTCGCACTTGGTATTTCGGATGCAATTTATTGCGTGGGTCTCCGTAGTGAAGCATATGACCATTTCCACTACATCATTCATCTACTGATTTATGAAACGTATGCAGATTTATTTTTAAATGCTTCAAGGGCGTTGCTTTCCTATCGCTGTCCATGAACATAGTATGTAATCATTTACGCTTTCGATCTCGCGTACGAATTCGCTTTAATGTGCAGGCACTTTAAAATCTCATCTGATGTCATAATCAATTACGTCACATGTAGGCTAACGTCATAATCCAAATGCAGTCCGTCATCTACATTGAAGGATTCTTCAAGTGGACGGAGTGTATGTCTTTGGCGAATGTACAATTTAAGAAATATTCTCTTGCATATTGTGTTTCAATAGGCAGCTCCAGCAGCAAGTCAAATTAGTTTCAATATTTTCAACAGCTTACCTGTATGGTTAGCGTGAAATTGTGATTCTTGAAATCCAGGGTTCAATCTATATAAATTGATTCCAACACGCAGAAAAAAGAGGCCAGAGCTTATCTAGAGATGGATCCCTTAATTAATCATACACACCCTCTCAATGACGATATGTTATGGTAATGGAGAAATGCAGTTTCTCAGTCAATCATATGATGTCATGTTCCATGATGTGACATGAGGATTGACGCCATAATCAATTACCTCACGAGAGATGCGTTTTACTCCATCTTAAATGCTTAATAGTCCGTAATGTTGTACGTATTGTATGACTTTCCTATTGAATAAACACGCTGTTAAATATTTTGAAACGAAGTTGACTGGGCGCTGTTGCTACCACAGTCAGCAACAGCACCCAATCGAATTCGTTTCAAAATATTCAACAGGTTAGCTGTACAGTTTTCTGGGAATTGAGATTCAGAGAGTGCAGGGACCGATCGAACGATCCGAACACGGGTGAAGCATGGGTGGAGTTTAGGTAGATTGTGTGTGCATAGTATGATGGCAATCTCGACCATACACTTGGCTAGTAGACGATAAGCTTATGACACATCCTGCAACACTTTATTTTTTAAAAGAAGGTGCATAATTTAGGAGAATACTATGGATTTGACATGTGCCATATTTGGTCAATATTACAAAGGCGCAAAGGCATCTGCCACGTCCTTCTTATTCTCTCCCACAGCATCTGTGCAATGCACTTGTCTCCACCACGTCACGTGCCCACAACAGGCCCACACATGGCACGCGTTCTTTATTCACCAGAAATGCAGCTTTACAATGCCATGTTCTCAATCGACATTCCCGCTACATGCTACAATAATGTTTACCATAATGTCAAATACTTGAGTGACTGATTCGTTCTATCCATCAGACTGGTTGGCAGCCATACTCACGATAAGCATTAGAAAATATGCCGAGAATCAAATATTCCATCAATCAAATCACTACCTATCCAGTTTTCACCCAATCGACATCAACACATGGCGCAGTCCGCCACACTGTTCACAGTCTAGTGACCTCATATCCTCGGTCGCAGATTCCTGATACACATGGTCTGCACAAGATATAAAGTGTGGTATAACACTGAGTATTACGATACCACGATGTGTGGTTAAAGAGAATGATCCGCCATGCATCGTGGATAGCAATTATTTGTCATTTACTGAAACGTATTTTCTGTGGCATGAACGACGGCGTGAATAACAGTTTTGATTTACTCTTATAATCCTCCGTATCGACTTAGTAACCCTGAATAATTGGTACCTGCCCTGAACGACCCAGTGATTTATTAAGATTGTCTGGAAAGAAAACTTCGAGTATAAACATAGACGGCCAGTAACAATACAAATGAAATGTAGCATCATAATTTTCCTTAAGCATACACGATCCTATACAGTTAACATGTCAGTTTAACGATGGTGGAGATGTTTGATGTTCAAAGACGCTGGTTTAGATATTTATAGTAGTGTACAATGCGTATTGGTTTTATATCAGTTCACATAATAGAGATTTAAATTACAATATCATCAACGCTGTAACATCTTCTTGAAATTATGTGAGAAGTTATTATCCCCTTCACAACAAATAGGCCATAGCTGCCATCTGCAGTGCTCTTGTGGATTCCCCATTTGCAGGGCCACCGAGGACTATTTTTGAAAATGTACCACTGGCAACAGCTAGACATTCCAATTGTACATTTTAAAAAACAGTGTTGTAAGTACAGATTTTGCTTTCTTTGAACAAATTTGGTCATTAAAATGGTTAAAGAGAAATCTGCTTGTCTGGTTAACTTCTGGAAGCAGACGTGTGTTATGTGTCGCATGCCACTATTACATCACAATGCCATTGATCAATAGCAGCTCGTTGTAACTGGACTTTAGAACAAGGGTTGTGCTCTGGTGATTAACTTCCACACTTCCGCTAGATAAAGAAAACTAAGAGCAAATAGATGCGTCCATTTCCAGCTAGGCTTCAACAACTCCTACTTAAGCCCCGCCAACATTTGAATCGATACTAACACTCCGAACCCTGAATCGTGAGAATCATGAAATTCAAGAGTTACATGTTAACCTGGTGAAGATTTTAAAACCAATTCGGTCGCTGAAAATGTTGCTGCCAATGGCAGTAACAGCGCCCTGTGAAAATTTGTTTCGAAATATTCAAGAGAATGTTTATTAATTTGTATTTCACCGTTGGTTGGTGGCGCCAATACAAGGACACGTGTAGGCTATATGTGTCCAGATGTCTTTATTTTTAAAAAGGGACATCAAACCAGGATAAGCGACGAGCGTTCTCAGTATTTCCAATCTAAAAAAATGATCACGTAAAATGTCATAATTGCTGCATATGCATACTCCGAGTTGACGCCCGTGCCGCTAATCATATGAGCAGCTATAGATTCCGGTACAGAAATCCAGTAAACAGAATAGACCTTTCCATTTTTAGCTATGCCCACCATCACTAGCTAAGCTCTACCCACACGTCGCCGTGTTGGGTTTGATCGATCCCCGAATGCCCTAGCCATCAATTTCCTGAAAACTATACAGGGAAGCTGTTGAATATTTTGTAACTAATTTGACTGGGTGCTGTTGCTGCCTATGGCAAACAAAATATTTTTTAAATAGTAAAAGCAAACAATTTGTACAACAAAGCATAGACCGTCTTCAAATATGCGTTCATGACGTACTTATCGACGTTATTCGTGACGTCATTTATTATGATGTCATTCTGCACATCACACAGTTCATTATGAGGTCATATGATGGGTGGGTACGCTGGAAAACTGAATTGCATATAGCATGTTAATTCATTATAGCTATGGCGATACGGAAATGTCATTGACATGCAAACTCATATCAAGA
>JAVVLW010002148.1:0-25000 GCA_034401795.1 Chaetoderma sp. LZ-2023a | reverse complement strand
CAGCGAGTCACAAAAGCTTATTCCGTGCAGTCGTTTAGACAGTCTTACCCATAACCAGCAACTACCGAGATTCTATCGATTTAGTTAGATCCATCAATGATTTGAACAGGAACAGATAATATAACTTTGCCTAAGAGGGTACAATTTTTTCCTAGATAATATCGCGATATATCGTGCATAGTATTATGATATAGCGATATGTCGTCTGTCCCAATGTTGGGAATATTCTTGTTTGTGGTGGCTTCAGCTTGGATGCGTGCACGCACAGATGCACGAATACACAGTGAGACCGCCACCCCCAACAGAATGCAGCAAATCAACAAAAGATGGTATTAGGAATGCCATCAATCAGATGAGGAGCGGAAAGGCAGCATGTCCTAATAGATCCTAGCAGAAACAATTAAAGCGGAGCAAAAACACGTCAGGTGAAATATTGTTGTACAAGATTTCCATCGGAATGGAAAGACATCATTTAGAATCCCAAAGCAAAGAGATCTGAACAGTCGTTCAAACAACAGAGGCATCATACTACTATCTGTTCCTGGGAATATCTCTCACATGATTATCTTGAAGAAATTGGTGTCTCAGTGGATGAAAGAGTGATCTGTGTGGCCTTCAGACAAAAGATTATGCACTGACCAGATTTCACCTCTAAAAATCAGAGTGGAAGATCCAATTAATTTGATCTCTTCCTTTTATGTCAACTTTGTAGATGGTGAATAGGTATGTGATAGCATAGTCAACGAGAAATTCTGGAGGCGGTTATAGCTCTGCGGAGTGTCCATGAACCGGACATATAGATAAAGAACGCACATGAAGGAACGACACGCAGATTGGTATACGACGGACAATTTACTGAGCTTAAGACTGGAGTAAAACATAAATCTGTGTTGTCTCTCTTGGGTTTCTCCTGGTCATGGACTGGATCCTGATGAAGACAATCAAAGAGACTTTGCTGATGATATTCCACTCCTAGCTCACAGCCATCAACGAATACAGGAGAAAACATGAAACCATACACGAACCAGTGTCAATGTTGTGAGCAGCACTTGAAGCGGGTGAACCCTGTACATACCTGTGATGCTTAATAGACGCAATGTGTGGAACAGAGTTGGATTTAAATAAGGCATAATCAACAAAGCAAGAACGGCATTTCCTTTGTTGAAGAAAATCTGGAACGCCGCAAAGATATACCCGTTCAACGCTAACGTAAAGCCACGCGATGAGAAATCCGGTCTCGGTCGGGCACATCCAGGCGAGTGTTGACCATAAACCCCTACGGAAAAAGGAAGGGGGAGGTCAAAGAATACCATTTTATGATGTGTGATGCCACAGTATACGTGTGACGTCATATGTTTCATGATTTAATTAATTTAGGGAACATGGATATGATGGGTTAATCCAGTATTATCATTTATTCCCGCTCCACTGTCCATGTATTCCATACCTATGATCATGAAATAAACATCTGATCGGGTAGTTCCCATTTCATATGTTAATTAGATTCTTGACTCTAACTGATTACCACAGAGTATAGAATTGTTCGATCTGTCCTAGCGGCCTAAGTCCATCCCACTATGTACCTCGGTGAACTATTGATCTATCTAGTGTTTTTGAGGTCGATGTTTGTACGGTAGACCAGGCATCAATATTACTTGAAATTAATATGACACATGCATTGCACATGATTTGTGCCATTATGATTGGAAAATAGTTCCTCTAGATTTTATTATATTCGTCAATTTAATTTTATAATTATTAACTTTTCTTATATGAATATTATTTTTGAGATTCTATTTTCCAATGAGTTTTATCAAATTTGTATATGATAATATTGCCACCATCTTTAGGCATTATGTGAACGTCGGCGCATTTATACATCAAACCATGTGCTCGTTCATCAATCACGTGTAAGTATTTTGGTGGGAAAATCACCAACTCCCACTCATCAGTTCGAAACATATCTCTAAGCGGCTCACACGTCATCTAGGAGCCACTTATTTTCAAGAGTCCACGAACTCACCATGTAAAAATGTTAACGTAGTAGTGTGCCTGTGTCGTCTCGTCTTTGTCATCGTCTCAGTGTAATCATGTAAGCCATTAGTCGATGTGATCACCCGTGACGTTATTAATCTAATCGTCTTCAAACCAAATCCCAAAGCAAGTGGAACCTGGTGCCTTGCTTGGGTGGGTAGTCGTCTAAATTCTCTACCCGTGACGTCACCAATCTCATCAACTTCAGACCAAACTCAAAGCAAGCGGAACCTGGTACCTTGTTTGGGTAGGTAGAACTCTATCTTTTCTACCTGTGATGTCATCAATCTCATCATCTTCACGATGATTTCATTTTTCTGAAATGTTCAGACCTTATTAGCGATTGCTGTCATCTTTTCGATTTTCAGCCATCTTTCGGCCTCGATCTTCTGTATATGTATCGGTAACTAAGCCGAGTTATCATACGAATCATCTTAGTGCCTTCGACCTTATCGTTTCTATTTCGGAATACAGAACATTCTTCCGGTTTCGTCATCCGTTTCTTCACGTGTGCGTTTTCACTCCCGGTGCCACGACAGATCGCGTCTTCATCTGTTCGCCTTCATTCCGCGACCGGACTTCTGTATTCATCATATTCAAGGTATCTAACTTTTAACTGTGATTTCTCAAACTTATTTACCATACACCCCGACCAACTCGCGTGGTGCAGAGACTGTCCAGATTTTTACTTATGTAACAAAATTTCAAAATATTATATAAGTAAATTTTCATACTTATTATTGAAATATTTCTATTTAAATTGATTGAATATTTGTTTCATTTTGGTGTTATTACGTCATTGTCCAAGTTCAAATAACTAACAATCATTCAGCAATCGTCATGTACACCTAATTAGTTTCTAGTTTCAAGGCCTGAGTAACCAATCTACCAATTCATAACGTAAGTTCGAGATTGGTTGAGTGGTTCATCAGTCTTTTGAATTACCCATGCAATAAATCTTATTATTATTATCCTACCGACTAGCGGTCAATTCACTATTAAAAGCCCATTGAACTTGTAACGCATAATCCTTGAATTAAAATATGCATTCAAATTGATCATCTATGTAATGATTGAATGATTAAAGTTTTTTCTGTTTTCATGTTTTCATTTACAGAATTTGCTCTGCTGCATGCAGATTTACTATCAAATAGTATCATTCCCAGATAGGACGATTGTCTGGTTCTGGTAAACAGCTCTTGTCTTTTGAAAGAGAGATTGGAACTGTTTAACCTTAACTGCTAGAGTTTGAATCGAGGTATATCTGGATTGATCAGCCGTAATTTTTCTCATTACGATTTCAACGTCATTAGATAGATCAACGATATTATTGTGGTCGGTTAATGAGGAGCGTTGATGGTGACTGAGCAATGCGCAACTTTGACCAATTCAGACATACCTGAATTTTGATCATAACTTGATCACTGGTATATTGATACTGTTGATCAAGTTTGGCCAAAAAGCAGAGACACATGAGCTTCAAGTTTAATCCTGAAAGATCATCACCATTGTTTGCCATTATTCAATCCCAATAATTTGAGTTACAGCCATATCCATACCCTGTCCGCTTATCTCCTCAACTTCTTTCATTAAATCCGAAATCCTTTGCATTGATTCAAAATCCTTCCTATATCACATAGATCTGGTGTCCTGATATCATATAATCTACATTGGCAATATCACTGTAATTCCTGGTCCATTGATACTAAACATTCGAGCCGTTTAATTAATACCACTTTGGCGATTTCCCGTTAACTTTAAACTTCCGATCCGGTCGTCAACAAATTTGGTACTTATCATTAACAGGCCTTTGAGGTTGATCTGCTCGTCCAAACGGCATAGACTGTTGAGCTTTGTAACCCCTAGATTTACTTCCATAGCATAACCATACTTTTTAGGTCATGACCTTGAAATAACCTTAATGGCAAAATTGATATATTTGACTCAGATAACTCGACATTCCTATGATAATTTTATTGTGACCACTGCTAACAACATATTTTGACTATGATGTCAGATGCTTGAGTGAGATATTGGCTCCATCATATTTTCATCCAATCAGCCTTCAACAGAGTGGCATAGGCCATATATTGGCTGAATATGAAATTATATGAATACCTTTCCATTGTGATAGGTGAAAGCATGATTGATGACGCCATTCCCAATATCAAGGCAATCATATAAGCTATAACTCATTTTTGAAGATTCTGAAAAGAAATTGACTGGATGTGTTAATTGGAAGACATTCTATATATATATTTCCACCATTAAAAATAAAGTGATGTGATGGGCCTGTCATACTTGTCAGACTTGGTCTCGCGTCTAACCCGAACATAGCCAAGCAGCGGCACCATCGACTTGACCTAAGCTATGATACAGCTAATAACAGCGACTCCATCATCCATTTATTACCAGTAAAGCAGAGGTTTCCTGTCCAGCAATGTCAATGACAAATTATTCTATTATTATATTTCTTCCACAAAATAGCTGAATGATTTGTTTTCTTTCGTTGACTAATATTGTTGTGGCGAGTCCATCTAGATCAGATTTCACCTCGTTATCTAATTGTACTATCCGTTAGAGGTAGAGGCACGCCATTGACTAGAATCAATGAAATAGATTACTCCAAATGTCTGTGATTTGTTGCCGGTGCACTTTGGCCATACCGATTATCAAACCAGTCATCTAGTTCTTATTGATTCGAATTTGATCTTTATTAAACCATTCCCTTTCTTATATTAAGCCTAGAGGAGTAAAGACCCGTTCAATGGTAGGAGAAACATCCTGGATGACATTTAGCTTTGTTTAAGGACGTAGCAACATTTGAACACAACCACAAGACAAATCGGTTCCTCGGTTAAATTAATCAGGTCTGTATGGCTTTTCTTTCTCAGCATTTACTTTGACGACTAGCAGATCACTCTTTCCTTTAAGGAAACCTTATAGAGGTGAAATCTATCCCGAATCATGCTATATTCCAAACTTCATCCCTTGAACAGAACGCCCCCAGGGACTATAGTCTGGCCATATGTCCTGGAAAAGAGTATAGATAGACCATGTGCAGACACAGCCATATGCCTTCATATGCCTTCTCTTCTCTCCAATGGGCCAATAATTCTGTCAACTAGCATGGCGTGCCCTGGCAGGTGAAGGGTCAATGAAACAGCAATTTGAGCTCCAGTTTCAGATAACGAGACTGGTTATTGCATTTCTTCTCCCTTGATCATTGAACTGATAATTCTCTACATCAATAATTGTTATATCGACAAGGATTCTCATTCACTGGCCATTCAGTTTATGCAAAGGATGCAAAGGATGATGAAACTAGCCTAATGTCGGTTCACTCATACCTTCATGTTGCAAATGCACTTCGAAATTCCCTACATGGGTTCAGATGTTTAGTGGCATTAATCGCTTCACCCGTCAGTTTCGGTGGACTAAACCCTGGTCGGGAACATTTTGATAAATTATCAACCGATTTCCTTTCCATTAAAACCTTTAACTTACATAACGTGTATGGTTGTTTCACTGGTCAGCACCTGTAACCTCAGTTCCACTTTCTCATATTACATGTGCAAAATTCCTTTAATCGGTGTGTGCTTACCTGTTTGCACATGTCTACTGGTCTTATCTGTTATGACCTATATTAAAGGTACGAATGGCTTGGCTAGCAGAGATATTTTCAGTTTCTTCTCATTTCTTGTGGCACCGCTCCAGTTAGAGTGCAGTGGTTGCTAAACGCTTCCCATTCATCCAAGATTGCTTCAAATCAATGTTTACATATGTGTTTTCAGCTAATACATTGATAAAGAATTTAACACATTGTAGATATGGGATTGTCTTGTGGGAGTCATGACCCCACTGGATGTCTTATATTTGCGAGTAAGTCCGAAGAGAAATTTATGATTTGAAAATACCAGGTGAGCTAATGGACCGATTGACTTTATACCTTAACTTATTATTCACATCAGCCAATGCTGATGATATTCGGTTTCCGCTAAATGGATGGTGTGCAGATATAGTACACTGAAACTAGTTGGATAATATTTAGGATCATAACTGAAATAGTCGAATTGATTGGAATAAGTCCTACGGTTCTGAGTTGATGTGTATCTGGAAATAGTTTAGATGAAAGTTGTTGCTGTTCAGTCGGCATACATTTTTATGATATTCTGCAGTTGTTTGGATCGATAGTTTAGAAAATAATGAATGTACAATAATCAACGGAATCGAACGTGACAAAAGGACTTAGTTGATGACGTTAGGCATTCTAGGTTCTCATACGAGAATAGAACAACATCAGCTGGCAATGAGATCATACGGCTCATGTGCCTATTCACCCTAGCATCCTACAGGCTTATCCATCAATAGGCAATGGACAGGACATGGACATTGTCGCGTCCTGTAGGAATTAATAACATAGTCGAAATTTGTATATCAACTATATGTCACTCATACAATGGCATGCAACAACAACACATTCCGTAATGTTGTTAGTTAGCTGACAGATCACATCAAATCAGGACCAGCTACCACCGCTGTGTCCATGTGAGGCATCATATCCATAGAAGAATAGCACAGAGTTTGATTGGTCAGAATGACGTCACGATCAATGAGCGTCGATCAAACTCTGTAACAAAGAATTATATGGAATAGGTTTTGAAATTTAAATTGAAATACAGGGATCGTTGATTGGTCAGAACGACCAACATTTATTAGGTAGAAACTTCTAGGAGGGAATGAGCAGAAGTTGATTGGTGGACTGATTGTCTGGGCCAATCAAGCTGTGCTCATAACGTACCTAGAAGAATCATCAGAACAGATTCGGGTAGAATCTAAATATTTAGATATGTATAGAACCTCAGAATCAGATTCTGACGGCGATAAAAGACACACTTTCAGTTATAGAAAGTTAATCAATCCACCATCGTGATTCACGGAACATCTCGCTGGTGTTCCGTTAGCTGATAGCTGTAGACGTAGTGTAGCCATAGAACTTGCTTGATTTGTACCAGTAAGGTACCAGTTTGTATTCGAGCTATTATGCTCCAAGTCTAAATCTCTTTATAAGTTTCTGTACAGTTAAGTTACATTAATAAAATCATCATCTTACGTATATGTAAGACACGAGTTCGGTTTAGTTTATCCAAATAAGAATTAACATTAGGAATCGGATCATCGAGTTGGAAGAAACATCCAATCCTTACCAGCAGATCTTCTTAGTCAGATTAGGCCCAGCCGTCTTTAAATAATATGGTCATCACCATCTTCACGACGAGGCGAGCCAGACTGTCCAGTATCCTTCTTTATTATCGGCAAGAGGTTGTCGCAGCAACCGTAACATCATAATCTTACCGATAGCGAAGCGGGACCGTCGAGTAATCAAATAAGTCATAATCCGGAGATCCGAAATCTTCAATCTGGTATTTCCTAATAGTCGTCCTTTGTAGTCGGGAAAATGGCAGATCAGTTAGTACTTATATGGCTGGACCTTTCACATTGGAAACCACGTATGATGTCTTTTCTTCTGGGTACCATTCATTCACACTTTTAATATGTTGAATTGACGCATAAAAATTCGCCTGGTCGCTTGCCCATAATAGACTGGAAGGTTTATTACTTTCATGACATCAATTCTCGTGTGAACAAGGAATACCCAAATCTGTTGTTCGGCGGTTTCCAGTCCATGATGCCAGTTTGTACCTCATCGTGTCTCAAGCTCGTATTTTATGTAACACTGGCTACTTTCGTGCTAATATTGGGATCCATTTCTAGCTACACCCCGTCCATTTCTAGCTACGTCCCGCCCATTTCTACCTACTTCCTGCGATTTCTAGCTACATCCCTTCCATTTCTAGATAAGCTCCGCCCATGTTTTGTGCATGTTTGGATCAACTTATATACTTTGAAGCCTAAATTCATAGAATCCCAATTTCAGGATATTATGCAGGGAAGGATTTGAATATTTAGAAACCACTTTGACTGGGCGCCCATTTAAATTAGTTTCAAAATAGTCAATAGAATGTTTATTAAATAGTTAATCCATTACAGACAATACATTCGTACACTTGACTGACAAGTATTGTCTGTCAAATATGATTGTGACGTCAGCGTGCATGCGACGTAATTGATTATGATGGCATATACTTGAGTGACAGATATAATTTGTTCAATATTCTGACTAAGAATACCATGGGAGAGTGATTGTCTACTACTCCAGTTGTGTTCATAGAATGAAGTTATTGGATTATGGACACCATCATCTGAAAAGACCAATGGATTCTTTCAATTTATCCATCATGTGACGTTATAATCAACTACGTGACGGGCAGGGTGGCGTTCTAATCAATAGAAGCATCCGCATCCCGTCAAATTAGTTTCAAACTATTCAACAGCATACTTATACAGTTTTCTGAAATCGACAGTCAGGGCGTTCGGGAATAGATCGATCCCAACATAAGCAAAGCATGGGTGGAGCTTAACTAGGGATGGGAGGGGCATAGCCAAATCTCGAAAGGTCCATTTCTAAATAACTTCTGACATGCAACTTGCCTATTATGGTAGCAGCAATATATGCATTTCGGTTGAGGGCAGCCATCCTGATGGCCATTTTCGTAGCCATCTTGAATATTTCAATTTGTCAAGTGTGCCACATATGCACCCGTTAGATCTTGCCTTAGAGGAGCAAATTTAAAAATGTTTGGGTGGACCATTTTTCGAGGTTCACAAATATTGCCGCAAGACCAATTAAAATTTCGTCGATATGGTTATCTACCATCTAATTATGCTAATAAGGAGTCTTACAATAGCTATTGCGCAGGGATTCCGCAGGGGTATAACAGTATTGATCATCATAGTGGGTAAATACTGCCATATAAGAGTATGTGCGTCGTACTAAGGTTTTCTAACCTTACTCACAATGTAGGTAGGATTTATAAACAGAGCTCTCCTTATGCCAGATGGATAATTACTATGGTTATTGAATTCCATCTCCCCAGGTTGGCAAACGAGTTGGACTTTTAGTCATCCAAGGCTGGGGAGTCTAGTCTATTATTTAGTCTATCATGCTAGGCCATCAATCCCCGGGAACATCTTAATTAAAAGATTGGGGCAACGAGGAGATACTCCTATGAAGCTTCTATGGACCATTTGCCTATGAGATGCCTTCCTACATTCGCGAGGAACAAACCATTTCTGTCGTTTTGTTTGGATATCAGCGCTGCTTTTGAGTGGGATGTTGACTGAGCACTTAAATCCAGTTGAAGAGGCAAAATTCAATGTGTCGCATGTAATTCCTAAAGCGAATTAACCAATCAAGAGTATTGTGCAGGCGATGTAACACCTAACGCGCTAATTACATGTAGTCTAGTAAGAATCGTCGTGATTTTTGCCAAACCCGGACCTTTGAGTTAACAAACAATTTTATATTTCCAAGTTGTCTTTATATATTCTAGTATCTGCATGAAAAATTCACCACAATTCCTACGTGGGAAAGCAGTTTTTAAGGTCAAATATATGACTTCTAATAAAAGTCTTTAAGAGTCTAAAGGTTAAAGGTCAAGGTCACAGCGAGTCAAAATATACTTTCAATGTATTTTCAAAATTAACTCACCCCGGTTCAACTTATAATATCTTGACCAAACTTAGACGAAAGATTGCCCATTCGATCCCGAACATGTGTGTCAATTTTGGGGTCAGAATGTCTAAGCCCAAGGTCACAGCGAATATCTGTATGTAACCTTTTCAATATTGATTTCATGGCAGGGCAACTGGGGTATTGGCCCAATTTGCCTTCATTAAGTGTTGCTTCTGAAAAAATGTCTGTCTCGTTAATTATTTAATTAATTTCTTTGTAACGACGAGACATCAGGGTAGTTTTTAAAATAAACTGCATCAAATTATATTTAATAGTTACAATTTTGACGTTTTTCCGAAAGTATTTACAAAATTCATGGTAACTATGATGGTAGTTAAAAATCTTATAAGCCTTAAAGTCTTGTCATATAAGCTGCATGTAGGATAACAGAGATTGGGAATCTAATACTAAAAGTCAAAGTACATGCCTCTCGTCTACGTAACATGAGCAAATGCTTCTATAAAATTGTCTGTGTTAACTATCCATTAACATCACATTGTTTTAGAAATATATGTTCCGGGGTAATTTTAAAAGGATGCAATTTAAGTACATTATATATACAGCGCATTTTATTAATGTTAAAGTGTATTGTCATATGTTTGCTAGACGTAGGAAAAGCAGAATGTATGCGAGGTCAACTCCACGTTGCTCTTGATTTAATATTCCATTAAACAAACATTTTCCCATCGTTTATATTTCACGTTTAATAGATTTTATTTTCAGTGTGCTCGTCCCGCGGTAAAAGCTGAATTTTACCCGGATCAAGCACAGCTTGCATTTGTTTTTTACTGTTTATGTTTACTAAAATTCCCATATTATTAACACTGTATGAGTTTTGATTTCTTTTCATTCTTTCACTGTTGTTAATATATGTACAGTTCATATGTAGTACCTAGTCTATGTGTTATTTCGATGCCATTTTCAGTTTAGACTTAATTTGTATTGTGGGATAATAGGGAGCTTTCCCTGTATGTCCATCTCAGCAGGACATAGGCCTATCACACAACAGATTTGGATTTTTTCAGTTTGCGCAATAAAGGTCTTCAAAACTGTGGAACTTTTAAAGGAAAGCGTGAAAGGCCGAGCTGAAAATGTCATGAGTCATTTGCGATGTAGATGTATAGATACCTGACAATGGAAGAGAACTTGGTGCTAAAGGGATGCAAACTCTAAACGAAGTTTTATTGTAACTTGGAGACAACATACATTTGAAAACATCTTCCACGTATTGTAACTAGGTTCATGAAAATTGCTATAAGCATTATTCAGAAGGAAAACAACCAAACAACCGTATAGCTGTGCAGGTTGTGCTGGTGTTACTCTGCATATGAAAACAAAAAACAAGCCCTTTGATTGTCCAACACATTTCTTGATATGTGCAAAGGAACTTGACTCTGATAATGCCAAGCATCATCCAGACCGAACATCTCAGATATCTAGTGTGGAGTGTGTTTCAAGCAAGGAAAAAGGAGTCTCATCCAGGATTCACTCATGCAAAATGTGACAGTAGAGACGACATTCTAGCAGAAAATATAACAGCCCGAATACATTTTGCGAGAGATCTCCATGCAGTAGAGGCTCATTATCAGCGAACTTGCATGACATTATTCATGTCAGTAAAAAGTGTTCCTGCATGTGATGATTGAGAGGACCTAACATGTGGAAATTATAGAAAGCTTGACACAATTAAGAATTATGTGTTCGACAAGTTGTGTCACTGGTTACAGCAATCAGAGCAACGGCATGGCCAATTCTCCATTCAGGATCAGCTATCAACATACTTGTCAGAAGGTGTTTCACCAGAGAGAAGCATCTGAAACGTCGCCTCGTGAAACAGTGTGGTGAACATGTATGGTTTGCACAAAATGAATGAAAAGTTAATATACTTACAATCAGCGATGCTGCAGATAACATTTTGCATCAGTCACATAGTGATGCAGACAACCTGATAGACAGCACAGAAGAACAACTCAAACAGACAAAACTGATTGCTGCAAAAATCAGAGGATACCATGACTATAGAACACGATAATGACATTTATCCAAGTCCATTGGAATTTGAATTGAGTGAACTAGAAAAGTCAGTTCTAGACTAAATCTACACCCTAGTTACTAACCTTTTCTCGGAATCAAGAAGTGAATCACACAATTTGAAGGAGCAACCTCTGATAACCGCTTTGCGTCACATCCTCGTGCAGGCAAGAGGAAAACAATCATATGTTATATGTTGGTCTGTTTATCAAGCAGACAAAAAGATCCAGGGTTCTCATTGATGTCCTGCCATCCATAGGTCGCTGTATTTCATATACTCAAATTCTACAGTTTGAAAAGAGTGTAGCTGTTGAAAAGCGAGTGGATTCATTAGTATCTGGTCTAGTTGAAGTAAAAAAGGGGAGGCTTCTATCAGTGACTAGCCGACAATTTTGACTATAATGAGGATACAAAATCAGGACATGATACCACACATGTAATGGGTATAATAGCATGCCAAACTGAGACTTCTTGTGAGCGTACACCAGAGCCTGTTGTTAGACAGACTGTTTCTGCAACATATGTAATACAGAAAGGGGACATCAGTTCAATTATCGAAGGTTACAAGCGTCCATTGAAATCACGTCTGCCTGATGTTAAGATAGGAAATCTGAGCACTACAGATATGTATGCACGTAAATTCCAAATAATGGATACCCTTTGGCTGTTATCTAGTATGCTTTCACCAAGTCCACCGAGCTGGCAAGGTTTCATGTCAGACATACGTAAAGGAGAGTGCGCTTGCACAACTGTGGTGTTCAACCTTATGGTACCCTTCAACAGAGAAAGCTGTTTATAGCACTATGGTGTATTTAAACGATCAATCCTGAAAAGTCGGAATGTGCTGTGCAACACTTACCTATCTGAGTGCCTGCAAAATCAAGCAAGACAATCAGAATGAATTTAAGAACACGCCCTTGCGTCTGGGAGGGTTCCATTTGCTTATGTATTTTCTTGGAGCCGGCTGTAAACTAATGGAGGGCAATTGAATTGAATAATTGTGGGTCACTGTGTATGCCAAAAATCCTTACCTAAAATGATGGAGGGCAAACGTTATACTACGATGCTAAGAGCATGCCTGTTAACAAATGCAGCACTTCATCTATGACTTTTTGAGCCTGAAGTTAGTAATACTGGGGGCACAAACTTGTCAGAAGAACTGCCTGAATGCTCTTACGGTGATGCTCAGAATGTAAATAAACAGTGCACTATTGATAATGACAGTGGTGAGTCAAATTTTATGGAATCTATGTACATGATTGAGAATGATAATAATGATGATCGTGAAGGTGTGCAAGATAGAGAATACAATTGTGAAAACAATTTCCAACAAAATCCCATACAACACAATTGTTGTGGTGCACCTATGGAAAATAACATTTGTTCATGTTTAGAAATATTCTACAGCTCGGTATTGGCTGGTGAAATGACTTTGTATGTCATAACTGGCAATAAAGATTTGATTCAGCTGCACGAAGAAGTGGTCAGGAGAATAGAATCTCAGGAATACAGCAGAACAGCAAAACTATGGCTCATGTGTATGGACATTGTTGAAATTGCAATGCTTTTCATTAGAGCTCTAAGAACAGGTTCCTGGAAGTTGATTGATTTGGCCTTACAGAAAATGTTGCCTTTCCTAGCAGCTGTAGGTCACAATAACTATGCAAAATGCTGCCATTTGTATCTTCAAGACAGTCACACTCTATGTGAGTGTTTTGAAGAACTGATACAAAATGGAGAATTCGCTATAAGGAGGAATAAAAGCCTATTCTGGAGTGGGATCTGGTCAGATATGATCATAGAGCAATCACTGATGAGATCAGGGAAGACCGTAGGTGGACTGGGCAAGTTTACCCATAAAGACTGTGCAAGAAACATATGGCTATTCACTGCACATGTTGTAGCTATGTATACCGATGCTTTCTGCTACCTTACCAGTAGATTTTCTGGACCCGAAAACCTTCAGGGCATTTCTTCTAAGGAAGAACCCCTTCAGATTCGGTCAAGATAGTGAACTATTGCAACTGGAGGTGTAGCTGATGAGCGTGTCAATGTAGATAATACCCTAAAAATTGGGACTGCTATCTAAGATAAACTCAGTGGGAAGAAGGTTGGCGATGTAAAGTTTAAGATGGTAGAACACGCTAAGCATTTGCTGCCATGCGAAAGCCCCCCCCCCGCCTCAAGATATCTGGCGATGAAGTGTGGATGCCATCACAGGATCTGTATCGCCGATTTGTGTCCATGTCATATGGCACTGGTTTCCCTCATGATAAAAGTGTCTCTTCACATGAACGTGCAACCGTATCTACTGCACTTTTCAAAGATGACGGAAATATGAGGAAAGGAAATAAGGCAGATATGGCTAAGTGTATACTTGATATGGATACAGATATCACTTCAGAGACAGTTGTAGCAGCAGCTAAAGTGTTTGATGGATCTGCCCTTTGGACAAACTGCCTTGGGCCAAGACCGGAACAATGGAGGAGGAGGTGTGTGATGTATATGTGTCCGCTGTTGCCTCCCAATGCTCATATGGTCTTCCCCTTTGGGCAGAGTTTTACAGTTATGAAGTGACAACAACGAAGGATCAGGAACAAAAGCGGCGGAGAAAGGAAAAGACGTTTCCAGATGTTGTTGAGGAGATGAAAACAGCAATGCCTGGAGACAAGAAGGCATTTCCTGGAAGCAAAGAAAAGGCCCTGATCAAATTGCTGTCTCAATACCTCGAGAAGGCAGGCATCCATGTAGAGCATGCTAGTGAAGAGGGAGATGCTGACGTCTGCACAGTTAAGAAAGTAATGGAATTGGCAAAAACATATGACAAAGTTGTTGTTACTGCTGATGATACAGACATTTTGATAATGTTTATCCACCAAACACACTAACGGAACCATGTTTATATGCAGACCAGGTACAATACCATCACCATTAAAGTTGCAAAGGAGGTGTTAGGAAGGGATATGTACATGTGCTTGCCATTTGCTCACGCTATGTCACGCTGTGATGCAACATCTGGAATGTATGGCATGGGGAAAGTGAAGCTAATGAAATTGATTCAGTCGTCACAGCAGTTACGTGCAGAAGCGCTGGCCTTTGGTGACACGGAAGCACCTAAAGAAGTGCTTCAAAGGGTAAGAGGGAGCGAATGCAGAAGGACTCGATGAACTGCGCTATTTAAATGTGGTATTATCCAAATATGTACCCTTCGAGAGAATGTCTCCTACTAGCAGAGATATGTACTTCCATTCACTACGTGTGCATCACCATGCTAGCATCTAGCGTCATCTATAAATTATTCCTCAAAAGGAAGAGTTTGGATTCAAGGTTGAAGGTGATGCTGTGGTGCCGATAATCACTGAAAAAGTAGCACCACCAGCAGACATCTTGGCAGAGATCAGATGTTCCTGCAAGAGCGAGCATTGTGTGTCTTGTAGTTGTGCCAAGAGAGGAGTTCCATGTAGTATGCACTACAAATGTGAGGGGCAATGTATGAATTCCCACATTGAACTATAGCAGAACATTAATTGGTGTAATTGGTCAGATGTAAATTACTGAATTGGTTCAATGTGGAAATACACTTTTAACCAAGGTAATCTTTAATACAGTATAATTTAGTTAAATCTGCTGCCTTGACGGATGACTTAAGATATACTTCACCTTGTACTTTTGTGGATTATGTGTTGATAATTAATATAAATAACAAGAAACAAGGGAATTATCATAATATTTGCGCACTGATGGCTGAACCATATGCTTGTAGAGATATTTTCATCCACTGAATGGTAAATCAGCTATATTCTTGCTTATGGTACTTTTGTCGCTGTTATGCGATAAAAAGTATGTTAGTTGGGCACCATTGCAAAGGTACAGTGGCAGATGAGTACTCGGTCAGAAACGTATTTCTATATGCATGACCGAATCGCTTATGACTAGAAGAAGATTGTCAGACGTAGACCTAAGCTTTTTTCTGAATGCCGAATTATAGTTCCCATCAATTTGGCTAATGTGTACTCATATGTCATGGATCTGACAGGAATAATTCGTCTTCTTTGCGAATAAGGCGATGGTAATAATCCATGTATGACAACCACTTCATTGTCATGGCATATTCCCGCAATAGAAAATATCTAATCTATCAATTAAGTATCTGGCGTCAAAATCATAGTGACGTATTATAAATCCGTCGTGAAGTTCGAAAATAACGTCAAGTGTGCGAATGCTATGTATTTGACGAATTTACATCTGTATAATCCTCGTGTGTAACCCAGGCATTCATGTTAAGATAAAGACATTAGACTGTGTTGTGTGTACGGCCAATGGCTGAAAATTGATGAATGGTTGCTGTGAAATCAAATATATTTGGTAAATTTTGTGGTGAAAACACAGAACTATCGATTGACAAAAACGGGTGGGGCCACCACTGGCAACACACCTAAACCCGTGTGATCGAGAACTATTTAGAATTGTATAGATATTCACTTATGCTATTACTTATTTGAATCTTTTGTGACCGGAAGTTGTTTCCTACCAATATTCATTCCGAATAGTTTGAAAATAGGCAATGGAGGGGGGATCAATCATATGATCATAATCAACTGCGTGAAGTGTAGGATGATATCAGAATCAATTATGTCATGAATGATGTGACTAAGTTCTTCACGAATGCTTAATTTGTGACGGACTATACGTTATTGTACGAAATGTATGTCTTTACTATTTAATAATCATTCTTTTTTAATATTTTGAAACTACAGCAACAACAGCACCCAGTCAAGGTAGTTTCAAAATATTCAACAATTTACCTGTATAGTCTTCTGGCAACCGATATTCAGAGATTGCAGGAAGAGTGCTGGGAGCAGGTGTCATTCATTACAATGACATTTTGATATGATTCTCTGAAATTTGTACCTGCGACATCTGACGAAACGTTTTCCTTTCTATTGAAACATTTGTCATTGGTCTATCTTGGTTGAGATAAAGTAAAATAAATTATTTCATGATTTCCTGCTTGCCTCAGGATATGATTAACAGCATTACACGTTGAAAGACAATGCAGATGTATCCACCGTGACCATTACAATTCACAAAATTCATGTCTTTCCGGAATCCACATTCTCCCCCATTTCAGCTATCCTGCATACCACAAATACCAGTCCTCCATCTCTTATTCTCACCATCAACAAAGTTTTTTCAATTTTCGACCTGAATGGGATTCGAAGCCATGCAATTCCTCAGCACTTTCAGCCTAGCTGTTGGGAGCCGAGTGCTCTACCACTGCTCGACCATCCAGAGGACAGAAATCCTCTTTCACAGGACCAACGTTCAACCACCCATCTCCGACCCGCACGACATGATTGGAACATATGGAGTTTTGATGGAACTGACGGAAGGTGTACATTCCAGATATAATGACTCTTAACGTTTCTGAGATCACTTCTGCTATATTACTAGGCACTCGCATGTCTGTAGTTTGTATTATTGTCAAGCCTTAGTTCTAGGAACCCTATCACTGACGACGTATTGGCACTAGGATATAGCTCAGGCATCATCTGGAATGTAATTTTTAACTTTTTCAATTTTCGACCCGAGTGGGGTTTGAAACCAGACAACTCCGTGACACCTTCAACCTAGCATTTGGCAAGCGAGTGCTCTACCATTGCTCCACCATCCAGGTAATAAAAATCCACAACCACAGGACCTGACTTGAATTGATGGTATACATTCCAGGTTTGTTTAATTGTACGTGGCTGAGATCCTGCTATATTACTAGGCACTCGCATATATTTATTTTGATCGTGATGCCAGCCTACCTGTGACGTAATTGGTTATGGCGCCGGGTATAATTCAGTGACAGATATGATCTCTCTATTGTGAGAACAATTACGTGAGCACGGTAACTCTGATAAATCGGCAACTGAATAAAGGTGCATACACATAGGGAATATTGCAACGTTTGTAAATGTATGGTGTGGGAACCTTTCAATTCGCAGGAGATTTGTTTTAGCGATATTACAGATACTATTGTGGCAATACTGTATTAAGTGTAGCAATTGCCAAGCTTATTCCCGTATGCGATAGCTCTCTGCGTGTGCTAGAAATCGTAATAGAGTTACCCATTTCCAGTTATGACCCGCCCGTTTCTAGGCCAACTTTTGGGCATGTTGGGATCGATTTATATAGGTCTTCTTTGAACAATGAATTCTCAGGATCCAGTTTTAAGGTAATTATTTAGGTAAGCTGTTGAATATTTTGAATCTAATTTGATTCGCTCAGCCAAATTAGTTTCGAAATATCCAAGCAACTGCTTAGTAAATAGTAAATCCATCAGGGACACACAATTTGTACACGTGATGGACTTTTAAATTGTCCATGACAGAGCTAGATACGTCATTCATTGCGCATTTCGAGTGTGATGGCAGACTACGTGTGACGTAATCGATTATGGCATCTGATACTTGGGATCGGACCAATTGCTCAAATATCAGGTGCGTATGTTTGATGCGTGGCTTTGAACTTTGTTGGCAATGGTCGATCAGGCAATTTGCCTCTATGCTCCAGGACTGCACATATGTTGTGTCGCTCTGCCTTTATCTACATGTTCCTGACGAATAGATGATGTTTAAATGCAATATATTTGCATCGTACTTTGTTGTATTTTCGGGTTACTTTCCTAACCCCCCCCCCCCCCCCCACCCACATTTGCTTTGATATGTGACATTTCAATAAACTTTGTTTACCTGTTTACCCACATACTGTTTACCGTAAACAATGTAATATATTATAATGAAAATTGTAAATAAGGAAGAGCTGCTTTTTGGCGCCAAGACATGATAATTTTTAATACCGGGGGTCGAAGGTCAAGCCATTTTATTGAATCCCTATCATCCAGGACACATAAGATAATTACTATAGCGAATACGTTTCGTTAAGCGTCCTCTTTTCTGTATTGCCAACTATATGATGAGCATTATGGTTTCTGTTACTAACAGGATCAAGTCATTGCTCGCATCGTGTTATTATTTGCAAGGCACATATATGTGTTTGACTGTAAGGAGATCTGTAATCTTCCACCAGAGACGATGTGGTTGATTGATCTGCCGTCAGAGCAAGATACATTGACTTTCAAGCTAGGGTAAGCGATACCGTCCGTTGATTTTAACATTTTAAATGACCACTTACGACTCTGATTCCAATATTCTATCTTTTACTGTGCCAATAGCAAAGAAACCGGTGAAGAATTTTTCAACAATTTTGGTGGACGATGTTGTTAGTGTGGATAGCAACATTTTCCAACAAATTTAATCTTTTAATTTAGTTTGAAATACAGCAGAATGGTAAGGGTTAGCAACACCGATCAACTAACTGTCTTAACTATTACTAGAATCTAGATCTGTCTACAGCTTTACTTGTTGTATATGTATTCTTTATTGCCGGTGTTTTCGTGAAATTGGCTTTGAATTATATTGGTATGTATCTACAACATTACTTTATTTTCATTTAGGCGCAAAGATCGACAAGGTTGGATTTCACATGTTTGAACGATTAATCTTTAGTAGCATATTGCTTTAATGCCCCGTCTTATCATCAACAATTATAGCCGCGGAAAAATGGAAATCTAATCCGCCATAAGCAATAGGTCGGCATAGATGTCAGTCAACTTATTAAAGTGGGTTGCGCCTAATCCATGGCAATAATAGTAGGATTTATTACACGCCATGTCAAGCACATCTAATGATTTATTATCTTCTCTGCTATACAAGTGGCCGTGGCATTGTAGTATGTTGGCAATGACCAGGAATCGAACCGACAACCGACGAACGCAGTACGTAGCTTAGCCCACAAACGCTTCCACCGCTTGTGGCATTGTTGTGTAGGATGTCTTTGCGGGCTATGACGCTTGGCGCTTCCGTCAGTTGTAGGTTCCATTCCCGGTCATTGTCTTCTCTGATTAGTCTTGTTTGGTTCGATATGTACATGTTAATTACTGCACTTGGAGCTAATACGATGTCTAGCAAATCGGCACGTGTGGGTCTACTAACTATTGTAATCTGATTAGGTGACGGCATTATACTGGTGTGGTGTAATATTTACATTCAAGGTGTTCTCTGATACTGCTAAACTCATAGTATTCGCAAAATCTGCCAGATAGTGAACATG
This sequence comes from Chaetoderma sp. LZ-2023a, assembly GCA_034401795.1. Taxonomy (NCBI): domain Eukaryota; kingdom Metazoa; phylum Mollusca; class Caudofoveata; order Chaetodermatida; family Chaetodermatidae; genus Chaetoderma; species Chaetoderma sp. LZ-2023a. The sequence continues at coordinate 5,139 of JAVVLW010002148.1, read as the reverse complement.
GAGCCATGTCATCATTCCTTCACTAACCATGGTGGGATAGGGCTGATGGAATGTTCTTCACATCCAACATCTATCACTTAACAATAAACCAACAATAACAACAGTGTCACATCTTTGTGATGTAATCTGTTACACCAGTACATATTTGCATCACCACCCACCCACCCCTACCCCACACCCCACCTCCAACACCATACACCCACACACCACACCCACACCACACCCACAACCCACCCTACCCCACACCGACACATCCCACCCTCACAAAAGAGCTGTAAATCAATAATAGCAACAACAATCCTCTACTGACGTCACAAGCCAAGATGAAACGTGTGACGTTAAATGAACGTTTACAGAAAGATGGTATACGCACGGATAGGACTGGGCCATTTGCATTCCTCATGCATGAACCTCACATTTTGGTTTTTTTCCTCTAGGATTCCACAATTTTGATCGGGATCCAAAAGATCCGGAGATTTCAAATGAATCATACAATGTGAGGGTCTGCAATCTGTGATTGCGTTTGTTCAGTTATGTTTCTGTCTGCTATTGCATTATTGTTTTCCCAATGGCGTTATTGTGTTGGATATATATATATATATATATATATATATATATATATATATATATATATATATATATATATATATATATATATATATATATATATATATATATATATATATATATATATTGATGTGTGCGAGTTTGTGCCAAAATGATTCTAATTCTGATTGTGGTTTACAAAATAAGTGGATTAAAGGCACGTTTATGGAGTGCCATTGCGAACAAAAGCTAAGTACATCTGGAGGAATCGGCATTTACAGATACAGTATGTCCCGCAAGTGAATGATACGTATAAAAGTAGGAACTACAGATATGGAAAATAGCATTTTAACATCGATAGGAATACACATCCAAATTATCTCTGAGCAATTTGATTAAAATCGGTGTCTATGTGTCTTTTCCTTGTCGATTGCCGGGTTCACGATGAAGAAGTCGTGAAGTATTATGGCAGTGGCCGGTCTGATACGTTGTCATTGGTGCCAGATGTACACACATGTTTGTCACACAGTCAGGCCGACAAAATGTTGTTTTAAGAAACAGGTACTAGCATTCCATGAGAGAATCAATATGACAGTGGTGAGATAAAGATATGGGGTTGGGCGCACACCATGGTATCAACGAACCTTTCCAGTTTCAGCTATGCCCAGCCCATCTCTAGCTATACTCCACCCACACCTCGCTCGTGTTGGTATTGATCGATCCCTGAACTCCCTGACAATCAATTTCTAGAAATATATACCGGTAAGCTGTTGAATATTTTGAAATTAATTTGCCTGGGTGGTGTTACTGCATAATCAAATTAGTTTCAAAATAATCAACAGCATGTTTATTAAATAGCAAAAACATACAATTCGTACAGCGTGTCAAACTATTATGTGCCTTAGACGGTCTAAATCCAGTCATTCATGCTGTGACTGATTATGACCGCATCATCCACGTCACGTAGTTGATTATGATGCCATATGATGAATGGATCAACTGGCCCAAAATAGCATATCACCAATTGAGTTAGGTGAAGTGGTATTGGAAATGGTACATCCTATTGTAATCAATTCTCATATGTATAAGTCAACAAAGACTATATAAAATATAAGACACAACCGTTTAAAAACAGAGTTCATTCGAATACCGAATTAAATAGTTCAGATGTAGATACTTGTAAACATGAAATGATAATCTCAAACGTGTGTACAGTTTATGGGAGCAGTGAAGTCAAAATGTGCATATGTATGTCATATTTGTTATTGGTGAGATTTTTTATTGATGATGATGATGATGATGATGATCATGATCATGATGATGATCATGATGATGATGATGATATACTGTTTTGTGAGGCTGTGGTAGTTTGAGAACGTCCTACAGCTCCAATCGGTCATTCTTATTTTTATTTAGCCACTGTCTCTTAGCCTCAGTGACGGGCCTTAGCCCATGATTTCTTAGTTCCACTCAACGTACTAATGTGATCCTTTCACATGCAGTGCAGTAATAGATTTCAGAGAGAGTGACAGAGTAGTGGAGAGAGAGAGAGGGATAGGAAGAGAGAGAATGAGAAAGAGGTGGCAGATATGTGGATTGTACATCAATGTTCTATGGCATAAGTACATATTATGTGACTGGGAAAAGGGGCAAATGACTATATAAGGAAAGATTAGAGGAGAAGGGGTAATGTCTCTTTAAACCGATGTCAAAAAGAAGTTTGTTCATTTTCATTTGTTCCGTATTCCCTTCGTTAACCGCATCACTGATCTAGTGGATTTGCATTCTTTGAAGAGAAATAGAGATTTTAGCCTGTATGCCGGCATAAAATTGACTTGAAAGTTATTCTCACAGTAGAAGATATTGCTCTATCGTTGGTGTTCTTAAGGAGTCGGCTGGTATGGTTCATGTTTCTCCAGGCATATTTTCAATTATGCCACGTAAGCCTGCACACGACCTCTGTCTATTTTCTGTAATGCCACGAATATCAAGTTAACCTCGATTATAGCGTGTTAAAATGCAACTCTGAGAAATTGCCTCTGGTTTTGGACGATTTTGACGTCGGAATGATTTTCTGACAATAGATGTGATAAAGGGTTTTTTTCGTCAGGGAAATTGTTTCTTCTGATGCTCCGCTTTTGATCAACGAAGCCAGACAATGCGCAATTCCTATTCACATCCCATTGCGGGTTAATATTAAGAACGGGCTCTGAGTTACAAAATAATATGGTTTAAATGAAGGAAGTATATTCACGGATTATGTCAAAACAAACTAAGATAATGTGGTCAGCGTAGTCATTAGTACATATTGAGTTTTACAATTTAGCAATTGCTATGCGCAGCAGACCGCAATATAACTATGGTTCAATGCCATATATTCGTGACGACAGAACTCACGGCCCTACCATGGCAAGGAAATCCACGCACACAGATTCAAAATCATATCATCATGCTTATCTCTTTCTCTCTCTCTCTCTCTCTCAATCTCTCTCTCTCTCTCTCTCTCTCTCTCTCTCTCTCTCTCACTCTCTCTCTCTCTTACTCCTGCCGCCTGCCTGTCTGCCCACCTGGCCACCGAATTCACACACGAACGCGCACACGCATGCATGCATGTACGTACTCCCCAACACACGCGCGCACGCACTCACGCATGCGCTCATGCACGCATGCACTAACGCATCATTCTAACCTCACGTTCATAGAAAGGTTAACTACTCAACTTCAGCCTGTGGTCTATAATTTGTATCTCTATCACCCCTGTGAGATTATACCTGTATTTGCGCTTCTCCTAAATCTGATTCCAAAATATGGAAAACTCAACGCAAATGATAGGCTTAGCCAATGCAATTTGCCATTTCCATTCTCCCAGGTGTCGCTATGTGTCTCTTGGCGCGAATTTGCTCTTTCCTTCAGAGCAATTCAGAGCCATTATTATCTGATGAAATATTGCATAGGAACAAAGTTGTTGGAGGCTGATAAACCAGCCTGAGATATACAGGGCTATGTTTAGTTTGCTGAATTGTAAATCAAACCTGATATTTATATAATAGCAATGTTTCCTGGCTAGTCCTATTATTTTGACGCTTCCATGGCGACAGCGGCCAAATATAAGATCCGCAGTGACTACAGTGGGAAATATCCATTTGCATGCCAACAGAAAACTATTGTTAGAATGTTATCACTGGAATGAGTGAATCGACATATTGTTCAAAATTTCTCAAGCACTACCCCTAAACACCCTGCTAGTTCTTTGCCCCAGGGTCTCCATAATAGTAAATCCAATGTTACTAACATTGACAAACAAGGGTCATGATATTTAACCAGAAGTGGTCCTTCAAAACAGACTCACTAACTATATATACTCCATTTCCGTGACAATAAATAACCTGAGATGTGCATTGCATTAATAAAGAACACCAGTGGAAAACGTCCATGCATAGACAATATTATGATATTTAAATCGTCTTGATTAGAAGAGGCAACTTAGTTTTCGAAGAGGACTCGGTATAGATAGGAATTGACCCGGATAAAGCTCTCACTGCGATGAAAATTAGCTCCAAAGAATACAATCATTCATTCTGCCACGCTTCCTGTCATGATAGACAAATGGCTCATTAGTGAGACAATAATTGTTATTCATGACCGGAGAACATTGAGCAAGCGAACACTGACCAGGAGCGCGCTGAGCAGGAGAGCTCTGACCAGCCGCTATGATCCAATACCTATCTGGTATGTATGTGGCCTTTGGGGCACGCAAGTTATGTATTAGACTTAACCCTTGCTGCATTAACGTAGTTCTTTCCATGACGTCAGAAAACTCCAGATCATTGAAATCTCTCTCATTTAATGAAAACAATATTTAAATGGCAGCTTTGCTTGATTATTGAAATGAACAATAGTTTATATTTATTTGCCTCATCTTTCGTCATGTACATTCTAAAGAAGTTATGGTCCAGCCTTTTGGTGTTAAGATTCAACACATTTATGTCTATCAGTATATCTGTATCTATCTAATTAATTGACCGCACTACCCTCTCTCAGCTGGGGGGGGGGGGGTAACTCCTTTTATAACCCCCACCCCCATTACTTTGATACGTGGCATATATTATTTCAAGTCCCATAGCATGTCATTGACCTTTTAATGTACTTCATCGCGTTGACCAAGCTTCACAGATATCCACATGCCCATAATTATTATAATAATAATAATAATAATAATAATATTAATAATAACTAGAGAACATTTACTGAAGTAACTGTAAATCTGCGATGTCTGGTCATTTAGGAAAGTTATAAGGCCTCTTCTTAGACCATTGAATAGGTCTGGTGCTGATCCTATAAAATGTCTAGACGTAGTCGCAGTTCAAAGATCCAGAGTTGAGATTCACATAGCTGTATACCAAAAGGTCACCTTGGCCCTAAGGATAAAATAATGTGTGTCTTCTAACATGATTTTTTAAGGTGCGTGATGAAAGGCGTGTAATTTATGCCAAACATGAACATTTGAAATTTTGTCCCATGAAAGACCGTGACCCCAAGGTAGATATTAAAAGTTTCATTGGAAATAATTGAAATCTCTCAATGTTCTAGAAT
>JAVVLW010002147.1:0-25000 GCA_034401795.1 Chaetoderma sp. LZ-2023a | reverse complement strand
CTGGAAATGGACCCCTCTATTGGCAGCTGTGTTAAATGGAAGGTACATGTCAAACAGAACATTGCTACTATTACGCACTATATGTTCTCTTTGAAATTAGCTTCATTCATATGAACAGAAAGAACCGGAATGGTGCGTTTCTGATGCATTATGCCGGTACATCGCTGCTAAGCAATCCTACCGTTTCTCATCCTGGCAAACGCCTTCTTTTGGTGGCATAGGTCTACACATTTCTTGCCTTAACTGTCTGCTTGCTGAATTTCTGCATTTAACTCTGGAAATGCTGAATATTTTAAAACCAATTTGACTGAAAGTTGTTCAACAGCTTTCAGTTAAATTGTTCTCAAAATATTCAGCAGGTTTAGAGTTATTGCCCCTTGGAATTATTGTCTGGCTTGCAACGTTACAGCGGACAGACAGGTAAAACATACATCCTCGTATAGATAAAAAAACATGTTTTATATGTGTTATCAAAATGCCATGGAATCGATATGTTATTATGGCTGCTGGATGCCTTCTCTTCCTGCATTTATATTGGCTAACGTGATAAAGACATCGAGTTTACTTCTCTATATTACATTCCAAAGTAATGCTACCGCTATATATATAGTTGCGTTAACAAAGGGCTGATCCAAAAAGATTATTTTTAGAGTTGGCATGTGACTGTCATAGGCACCCACAGCACCCGGTCAATTACTTACCCATATCCAGTAGCTTACCCGTATAAATTACCTGTAAATATAGATTCTTGGGAACTCAGCTGGCACAGTTTCCGATCGATTACAACACACGTAAGCGTTGGGCGGAGCTTAGCTATGAGTAGGCGTGGCACAGCTAGAAATGGATCTCACTATTTATGGAGGATATCTCTTTAATGGTCAACGTGTTACGTCACGGATTTCCCACTACGTCTCAAGACATCAACTCGTGGGGCAGAAAGAATGAATACCAACAATAACCAATTGATTACACTAGAGGGAAAATATTTCTATGAAACCTTAATGGCTAAATTTGGTTAGTAAAATCCAAATATCATTCCAATCGTAGATTTTGAAATGTAGTCTTCTCTTGGCCTGTAAATAGATATTTCTAAAGAACGCTGTATTCTACAATTTAAATATCAATTTGAAGGTCAACTAATAACGTACAGTAATCACCTCGCATACATCTGTAAGTACATAGCATTTTAGCGATCAACCCCGTACAAGACCATGTGCAATGTGTGCCAAACTAGTATAGATAACTAAAGCGAGTTTCCTCAAAAGGCGCCATATATCTCTTGCCATATTCTGTGTCAGTCTTCAGCAGCCATCAATACGCCATAACAAACCGGTAATCAAGACATGTCCTAGTTTATTCATACTAATAATACAATCATCAAACACTAACGCATACTCGTGCTAATCTAGAACTCTCTTGTTGGCAACAGATTAACTAAATCTGACCCACGGGAGAAGTGGATGAATGGAACGACCATAGGAAACATAGAACTGCAGTCACTAGGTCAGGTGATCTTTTAAAAGAGCGAGGGCCTAGTCAAATTTTTTTAAAAATATTCAACAAAATATGTTTTTTTAAATTTACAAATATAAATTCAAAGTGTATCTAAGACAAACAATTCGTACACTTGCGTTTTCGAATATCATAACGGAGAGTTCTACGTCATTATGACAGTGACGTCAGCTATTATGCGATGTAATTGATGATAACGTCCGATACTTGAGTCGCAGTTTGGATATACGATAATACTTAGCGATGTGTGCGGCTTTACGAGCTTTGGAAGCTATGTTTCCCATTAATCCGGTGACAGCTTGTCACAACAGGAAAATACCTCAGCAAATACTTTGGTCTTTGCTGCTTTGGTTTAGGATTGATCAGTCTGGTTCATCACCGAACTTGGGTTTTACACCAGTTCAATCTATACTCCTTGTCGGCGAGAAATGCAGATAGAGAGATTTGTTATGCTTCCAACAATACAAGATCCATATCTTACTACGCCCCGCCCATTTTTGGCTAATCCCCGCCCACTCCGTAGGCGTAGTGGTATCGAACTGTGTACGGATATTGGAATCTATTCATGTACTTTGAAGCATTAATTAGCAAAATCCCAATTTATAGATAACAGTACGGGCAAGATGTAGAATGTTTTGAAACCAATTAGAAAGCAGCTCCCATTCAGATTAGTTTTAAAATAGTCAACAGAATGTGTATTACATTGTAAATCTATCTAAAGATATAGAATTTGTACAAATAAGATACCTTTCGAGTTTCACGACAGAGAACTGATCGTCATTATCAGCGTGACGTTAGCTAATATGTAACGTAATTGATTTGTGACATCTCATCTACGTGAATAGCAGACCAGCTCAATCTATCGTGTATAGGTCACTACAGTGAAAGAAACCCGCGTGCTGCGGTCTAACCAATCGGTACCTTATCCCTATAGCGTCATCTTCTCCAATCAGAAACCATAGGCTAATTTCGATCGACATGCTATATTTCCCCCCAGCAGACGAGCAATCATTCGAACAAGTTTGAGGTACACGTGAACAGAATGATTTCCTGTCAACATCCCTCTGATGTTGACACGCGCTGTCACGCCAACCAATTATTGGATACGTTGTGTTACTTAGAGAGTCAAGCCAGATTACCTGGGATATTCCCATTGCTCGGTCTGTCACTTTATACAGATTGATAAGTGTCATGGGCTAACTCCCTTATGAAGAGCAGGAATGGATTGATCCGATCGGTCACTCAAGTAGATGACGTCACAGTGAATTACGTTACATGTAGGTTGACGTCAGAATGAAAATGCGTAATGAATGCCGTATCTAGGTCCGACATTATCATTCAATAGTCTGCCACGTGTGCGAATTGTATCTCTACTATTTAATACACATTCCTTTGAATATTTTGAAGCAACTGCGCCCAGTCAAACTAGTTTCAAAATATTTAACATGTTACCTGTATAGTTATCTTGAAATTGGGATTCCGTGATTCAGGAATCAATGTATATAAATCGAGCACAACACGTGGACAATATGGGAGGAGCTTAGCTAGAAACGGGCGGGGCATAGCTAAAAACTGTATCCCTGTTTTTGGTCAGATAGTAGATATTCTGGACGGACCAAGAGAACCGTATCCCACACTGTATCTCAATAGAGAGATTAATTTCTAGATAGCATGACCCGCCACCCAATAGCTAAGCTCCGCCCACCCTGTAGGTGTGTTAATATCGATTAATATCCTTTGAAATCTGACTTCCCAGAATCCGAATTCCAATCTAACAACTATGCAAGTAAACTGTTAAATATTTTGAAACTAATCGCAGCAACATCGGCTTGTAAAATTAGTTTCAAAATATACAACAGAATGCATATTAACCAGTAAAACCATCAACCGTATACAGTTCGCATACTTGAGGGACTTATAAATGGTCATGGCGGAGCCTGATACGTCACGCATCATGGCATCTTGATTGTGACGTTCATGCTCTGTTTTAACTGTGCTCCTCGTCAACGTTCTATGAGTCGTTACGGCTAGATATGTACAGTACAGCTCAGAAATAACGTAACATGTTTCCAATGCAATGCAGAAATGTACTAATGATTTCATTGAACATAAATCAGCAATATCTTTCAATCGAATTATGTTCAAAATATTCAACAGCATATTTTTTTCTGACTAATATGTTTTTGCTTTTGTTTTAAAAACGTGATTTCTGAGTTATACATTAACTCTCTCGTGTCCTACTTGGTGGAGGTGCAACAGGATGATCCGAGCTCTCATTCAATTATATAACACTATAATCAATTGCATCACAAATAGGCTTACGTAGCTACCATACTGACGTCATGAAGCTCGAAGGTCCATCACGTGTACCAATAGCGTGTCTTTGTTTAATGTACATGAATAGATAGGAATTAAATTTAATTGGATCTTTTCCACAGCGCTTAACCACACGCACAAGGCATCCTTGTTTCCAAAGTGCTTAAGCACACGCACGCGCGCTCCTTGTTTTCAAAGTGCTTAAGCACACGCACGCGCGCTCCTTGATTTCAAAGGGCTTAAGCACAAGAGCAGGCCCTCCCTGATTCCAAAGGGCTTACGCACAAGCACAAACCAACTCTGTTTCCAAAGTGCTTATGCGCAAGTATTTAAGCATCTATGATGAAATTACAAAGACAAGTGTTAATTCTGTTTGACTTTATGCATACTAAGTAAACACTAAGCAAAATGATGATCACATATGTTTATTAGTTTTGAGTATGCGCTGTTGAAATGTATCTTAGAGCTCTAGCAACAACTTATACCATTATTAGAATAAACAGCAATTAGCAACTAACATGAAAAAGGGGAAAATGGCAAAGCTAGGTGCAGGCCTACAACCCTCAGCTCCATGTCTTATCCATTTAAGCTCTGAGATTTCCGGTTCTCATTTTCAAATCAGATCGATGAAATGCTGTTGTGAATGTTGAAATTAACTTGGCTGAAATATGTTGCTGACATAGATCAAAGGCTCCTAATGAATTTAGTCTCAAAATATTTAACACAATATTTCGCACTAACGAAACTAACGTTTTTGTTTTTGTTTTCTAAACGTGATTTCTGAGTTGCACTGTAAGTGAACTGGTCGCCTCTCTCGTCCCCTACTAGACTGACGTAGCAAGCATAATGACGTCATGAAGCTCGAAAGCCAAGCAAGTGCATCAATAGCTTGTCTTTGATTACTATAAATGAATAGTTTGGAACTAAATTTAATCGGATATTTTCCTGACATGCAGCTACAGCTACCAGCAAATCACTTTAAAATATATTCCAATACATATCCCAACTTATACATTGAAGCTGGCATTTTCTATTTGCTCATTTAGATTGAATAGGTAAAGCGACCAGGAACAGGCATCAGGATCAGGATCTCGTTACGACACTATTTGTTACAATGTTATCTCTGATAATGCGGGTTTCGGCGCCGGCACTGGACCAATAATGGACTGTATCGGCCCAGTAACTTGCGTTATCAGTATATGCATAAAATAAATGGCAATGTGATTATCTCCCTGGTGTTGATTATTTTGAACTGACCTCGACATGGAATATAACGATCTACTTCTAGTTAAGTTCCGCCCCCACGGGTTGCGCGTGTTTGAGATCGATTTATATATTATTGTATCCTGAATTCCCAGAAACCCCAATTTCAAAGTAACAATGCATGTAACTTGATGTATATTGCAGCAACAGCACTCATTCAAATTAGTTTCCAAATATTCAACACACTCTGTATTACATGGTAAGGACATACAATTCGTACACTTGACATACACCTGACGGAATATTCAATGTTCTAGACGGAATTAGATACGTACGTCATTCATTAGTCATTACACATTTTAATTGTGACGTCAGTTTACACGATTTAATTGATTATGACGTCATATAAGTGTGCGGTTGATCAGACCTATCCATTGGTGTTTACTGTGAATCTACATGTGGCTGTAACATGTGTAATTGACGGGTCAATAGAATAAGATGTGTGCATATTAAGCATGTATGGGTTCTCTTCTTAATGTCCAGGATATACAAACAAAGGAGCAATTTGAAACACGCGCCTGCATTAAATAATATAAGCATTCTCTCCATCTAGGGACGACTTATTTACTGATCCGTAGATAAGTCAGCTGTTATCCAGTTCGAGAGAATTGTGTTGAATTGAGTGAACATTATAATACAAGAGAGTTTCTATACAATCATTCTCTTATTGTATAAAGCATGTGATCAGTTTGACCAAACAACCGTCGCATGCTTTGTTTGGTCTATGACGTCGTCATAGTCGTCGTCGTTGGCAATCGTTGTCGCCGGTGTTGTTGTTCATCAGCTTCATGACGTTATACATTCGCACCATAGGAGGAAGACTTATCGATTAGCTTCACACGACTAGTTGACACAAGCCCTTTCCGGTCCAGACTTTGAATAGAGTTCATTGGAGCAAACCATATCTATTAGAGTCGTGTGCAGTCTGCGAAATCACATTCTACGGCTGTCAAGTCACGATGCTATTTCACTGAATATTACCGTTAGCAATTTCGGATAACTAGTCCATTTTATATACAGTTACAGACAGGTCTAGTAACCGACTGATTGATCAACCGACCGACCGATCGACCGACTGACCGTCTGACCGCTCGACTGAACGACCGTTTGAATTATTGACTAACTCACTGACTATCTGACTGACGGACTGAGTAAGTGACTGATCGACCGAACAACCAAACATTTGACCGAACGAGCAACCCTCTGCCCAACTGCCTGGGTGGGGGTGGGGGATGTGGGGGTGTGGGGTGTGTGTGTGTGTGTGTGTGTTGGAGTGCTGCCGGAATCCTGTTTTAGCAATGCCTTGCCTATCTCTAGCTAAGCTCCAACCACACATTACCCTTGTTAAGATCAATCGATTCCTGCAATCTCTGAATATCGATTTCCAGAAAATTATGCAGGTAAGCTGTTGCATATTTTGAAATTAATTAGACTGGCTGCTGTTGCTGCCTAACAGAATGTTTATTAAATAGTAAAGAATACAATTTGTACAACTTGACTGACTATTATACGTTTAGGACGGACTTAATCACGTCATTCATGACGTACATAATTATGACGTTAGTCTACATGAGTCATATGGCTAACTGAGAAATGAGATTCCTATATTGACACAATGAGTCCCTGCTTTCCTTATACGCGACATACCAATACACTTTGATACGAATGTACCGATTATCTCTATTTATTCACGACTAAATATTTACATTATAACAACAACAGCTGAATCATTGGGCATACACGTTTCTAATACGAAGGTTTATTGGTTTATATTTTCTACTAACTGTATGAAGCTAATTATGACATAAAATGATCAGAATAGCAAGTGCTGTGGCGTTCATTCTGAGAATTCAAAATACCTTGCTGAACAGATTAAGTAAATTCAAGAGCACCACAACAGTGGAGAAGAATCCTCGTGGATTAAATGTTGAGACTTACTTAAACTAATAGACGTATCCAGTTCTGGCTATACCCCTTCCTTTTCTAGCCTATTTATATCTGAGCTCCGGCCAAGGGACGAATCCAGTTTATCGATCAAGCATCTGGCGTCATACTCAAGGCCATTATATTACAATTGAGTGTTGACTTGTGTAAGCATTACCCAGAGACGTGTAATTAACGTTAGATGTTTACTTAGGGATTTGTTAGCCCCTAGTTAAGCCGCGTAATATATGTGTGATCTGTGGTAATGGAATGATTCCGGCAATAGCAGGCTTGTCTAGAAGATGATATCCGGTGTAAAAAGGCTTAGCCAGTGGCAGTCTGGTCTCATCCGATTGTGCTGACTAGGATGAGCCGATAATGGATATTTTATGCAGAATGGATATATGTTGTCAGAGTACAGACATGCAATAGTGGCACGCGATGTCACAGTCAACATTAATACATTAATGGCAATGAGCTTTCTGTCATTATCTTAATAGTTATCATGTGCACGAGGAAAATGGGAAATAGGTTTTGTTATATTATCCAACAGTTATCCAGCAGACTTGGCATTGACACTAATGGGATGGGGTGGCGTGTGAGTGTGGCATGCGGGGTGGAGTTGGTGGAGATGGTGGTGTACGGTGTATGTAAGGGCACACACACAATAGGCATGCATACACTGGGAGCATTAGTACTGAGAGATATAGGCCGGAATGTGTGTGTGCCGCGTGCGTGCGTGCGTGCGTGCGTGCGCACGTATGTACGTGCGTGCGTGCGTGCGTGCGTGCGTGTATAAGATCCCTATCACCCTTATACATATGGACATACAAAATAATAGAATTGCTATTTCTACTGATATGCGGTAGTTCCATATTTCCAAAGAGAAATACATGTATCCCAATGTGTACTGAGAGTGCGTTGTGGGTATATATGTGTGTCCACGGTGAGTGAGAACGCCTTTTCAATCGAACGTCTACGCAATTAAAATAACTTAATTAGAACTTCTACTGATATACGTAATTAGCCATTTCCAGGGAGTATTTCAGTGTTTAGACCGACAGACAGGACAGGTGCCATTTATGGTATTACGGTATTGACAACTCATGAGTGCTTCTAATGTGACTATATAATACAATGCCGGAGGTCCAGATCCTGTTATTCGTTACCACCTGCTCCAAATCTAAGACCAGGGCCACACTAGGAGCATTTAGACGTTATTGACTGGTCTGAATATGAATACACTGGTCCTGTCTATCCTTATGAAACAACACGGTTTATCAAAGAAATCATATTGAATCTCTACCGTGGGATTGTGCTTTGTATGATGGTGTGTTAGTACAGCAATATTATGTTTTCTGCATCAAACCTCCTAGATGTTGAACTGTCCTACCATATAGTTTGTAATTAGCAACTAATGATCCACAAGAAAGAGTCTAGACCATGTCTTCTGATTCACATACCACAATCCATGGAGTGCAGCTTCAAAACCTCCACTCTTACAGATCAAGTTAAGCCTGTTCTGTGATGTCTCACGGTTAGGAAATAATTATAATTTTCAAGCTAGATTTGGTCAAGAAAATTAAAGTATTTACTTATTGAATGGGTATTTGCAGAACACACTTTTTTTAAAGATTTACCACATGAATGTCTGGCTCGGTTCCCGATTGCAGAGACGGGGGTTTGCCTGCTCGATCATGAATTTCTTAACATATCAAACGTTTCCTGTTCTTCTGCCATTTCTCATGTCTACGACCTAATTAGAATTATCAATTATGCTGATTACTTTATTGTCTACTCCACGGATGGATGCATCATGAGCACCACAGGCATCCGTGTAAAACAGAAACGTCAGGAAAGGACACTCACAAGAAATCAAATGCTTCACCACAGCTCACATCTTCTTATTCTACCGTATCTTCGTGAACACATAAGCCCACTTATCCATATAGATCAATGTAATAAATATCTAGTTGTTTTGAAATGAACTTGAAACTAATTCGTCTGGAATCTGTTGATGCGCACATCACCGACAACATCCAGATAAACACTATTTACGATATCTAACAGCGCGCCTCCATGTTTGACATTTAAACGTAGGCTACATATTCACACACAGATGTGTGAACATAAACTTGCTACAATTATGTACTTGTATATGGTTAAACTGGATAAATCCGATCTGCCGCTCAAGTATATGACGTCATAATCATTTTTGTCACATGTTAGCTGTCGTCCCAATTAAAATATGTACTGAATGACGTAGCTATGTCCGCTATGAACATGGAATAGTCCGTCAAGTGTACGAATTGGGTCTTTCTTAATTAATGCACAATCTGCTGAATATTTTAAAAGTAATTTGACCGGGCACTGTTGCTGCCATAGTTACCTTAAATATATTGAACAGGTTGCGTGTATAGTCAGTCACGTTGCAATTGGTATCCTTGGAATTCAGGATTCAAACTATTTACATTGATTCCAACACGTGTAAAGCATGGGCGGAGCTTAGCTAGAAATGGGCGGAGTTTTGGCTAAAATGGGTGGCGTTTAGCTAGAAATGGCTCGTTTTATTGCGATCTCATTTATGAATCATACAAATCAACCTGTATTAGAAATTGATAGCCAACCTGCCTAAGAGCTAGTTTAATGAGCATCGATGTCCATCTTGACTGGATAAGGTCTGGACATGGCTATGGTACCGGGTTAATGAACGTATATAAATTTACAAAAGGTTATATGTTCCCGCTATTGGCTTGTTAAGTGATGACGTGTTTGCGTTTGTTAATTGAAGACGTTGTTTGGCCACCGACAAATGATGACGTCACAAACTCACATTTATGAGGCAAAAAATGCAAAACATGTACTTATGGCCCCTGGCGCACGCGACTGACGTAGCCCTAACACTCCTATAGCGTATACATGCCGTCCTTATAAAAGGCGCCTCAGCAATTAAAAAAAAATGTGCGTGCAATGTGGCGAATGAAATTTGTTAATAGAGGCATCCCATATGTCACTCAATTATCTGTTAGCTGACGTTAGCAGTAACCCTGTCACGGCGAACCCAATCAAAGCGGCCGCTGGGTGGTAATGCGGTATATCCGTTTGCAGCCAAGATAAAAGTATTTTTGAAAAATTACCACGAATGATTTATTCATATACGAGTGGTGTATACTGTTACATTGCAGCATTAGCCGGTGTTTCTATGCGCACCATTCCGTTACGAGAACATGGCCACTATTCAACAATACACCCTGATAACGCAGGTTACTTGGCCAATACTGGGTCCTATCGGCCAGGTATTGGCCCAGTAACGACCCATAAATCGATATTAGCTGAGTGGATGCTTAATCTGATCGTTATGGAAAGACTAGCTTATGCATTGGTGTATGTGAAGCTGGCTTAACAACTCGGGATTTATCTGTCAAGGAAATATGACATTCAGTGGAACTAATCTTCTTTTATATATTTTCCAAGGCCATAAATAATCTGATATATCCATGGTGACCAGGGGCTGCATTGGCGAACGCTAATAACGTACTCATTCAGCTATCTGCATGCACCTATCCATAAGGCACAGCCCCGTCGTGGAAGGTTCACGAGGAGGAGACTATCTATTGATCTAGCTTACGTGAATACAGATGTATGCTCCTTTGGACTTGGGACATATTTAGACATTTTTTCTTCTTAACCAACCTTCATGAATACGGCCTCAAAGCAGAATCTTCAAAATATGGTTCGTGTCTCTATTTACATGTTGCACTTTTAAAACGTTGACTCCATTATTGATGTACCACAGCACAAGCAGACCTCAGTCTCCCCTGCTGACTAAATAAGGGAGGGTTTCATTTCTAGGTATCACCCAACCCTTTCGAGCTAGCTCCGCCCACATATGTGTATGCTGGAATTGACTTATATATTTTGAACTCTTAATTCCCAGAATCCCAATTTCAAGGTAATTATACAGGTAAGTTACACCAGCTAGCATGTGGCGTATTTGATTATGACGTCAGCTACTTGCGTGGTGGAATTGATATCACTATTGACGTTTCACTGCAACAGCAGCCTTAGGTGACCAAAGATGAGTAAATAGTCTCCGGTCTCCGCAAGCTGGGCATGACTCGTACTGAGCTGAATGTTGTGTATTTTGTGTTAGATCGACAGATGCCCTAACATTGATAATAAGATAAAAGCTACATTATCATTGTAAAATGCAGTCCAATTCTGTAGTAAACTAGAACTGTATGAGGGATAACGTGGGAGAGAAAGAAAGTGCGGGGGGGGGGGGGAGACGAATGTGAGAGGAAATGGAGGGGTCAAGTATACTGGAGGCATGTTAATTTTATTTATTACTGATCTACTCAAAATGCAATTTGAATAATTAGCATTCACTGTTATTGCACGCCCTATTATCCCATCAGCGTTTCATAGTGCATTAAAATGGCAAAAATAAACTACGCGATGTGTAGGATGACATCATAATCAATTACAGCATGAATGACTTGGTTTGGACCGTCTTAAACGCGTAATAGTCCGACCGGTTGTACGAATTTTAAATAAAGAATAAACATTATGTCGAATATTTTGAGACTAATATGACTGGGCGCTGTTAATACCATAGGCAGCAACAGCACCCAGTCAAATTAGTTTCAAAATATTCAACAGCTAACATTTATAGTTTTCTGGAAACTGGGATTCAGAGAGTGCAGCGATCGATTGATCCCAACACGGGCAAAGCGTGGGTGGTGCTTAGCAAGAGATGGACGGGGCATTGCTAAAACTGGATTCCTCGATTGATTATGATGTCAGCTACGTGATTATCAGATCCGATCTCTCTATTACCAGCAGCACTACTCACCACACCTTCTATCACTCTCACCACCATTGCAACAGGGGGAGCAACGTCTAGCGATGCTCAGCCCATTTCTATCGATGCCCCGCCCATTTCAAAAGAGGCCCTGCTCATTTTTAGCGATATCTCGCTCATTTCTAGTGATGCCACGCCCACGCTTTATATGTGTTGAGATATATGTATATACTTTGAAGCCTGAACTTCCAAAATGCCAATCTCAAAGTAATCATACGGTAACCGGTTGCATAATTTGAAGCTAATTTGACTGGGTGCTGTTGCTGCCGATTAGTTAATTAGTTTCAAATTATAATGCTTAGTAAATAGTAGACATCCACATCGTGCACTTGACGGACTATTCATTTTTATGACGGACGTCATTCATTGTGCATTATTATTGTGACCTCTCTTAGCTAAATGGACCTTTCCAGGTCCAGGAATAGCCCGCCTATCTAAGCTCCACTCACTCACGATGTGTCCGTGTTGGTATCAATCGATCCATGCACTTTGTGAATCTTAATTTTCAGAACACTATATGAGCTAGCTGTTGAATATTTTGAACTAATTTGACTGGGTGCTGTTGCTGTTGTATAGCAGCCCAATCAAATTAATTTCAAAATATCAAAAAATTACCTGGATAATTAATTACCTTGAGAATGGGGTTCTGCGAGTTATCTGCAGCGATCTGAACACGTGCAAAGCGTGGGTGGAGCCTACCTGGAAATACTTAGAAAGTGATCCCTCTATTGACAGCTGTGTTAAATGGAAGACACATGTCAAACAGGGCATCGCTAATATTACACTCTCTATGTTCTCTTTGAAATTATCTTTATTCATATGAACAGAATGAATGCGAATGAAGCTGGTACATCATCGCTAAGCAATCTTATCATCTCTCTTCCTGACAAACGCCATCTTTTGGTGGCAAAGACCTACATATTCATTGCCTTAACTGTCTGCCAGCTGAATTTGTACAGACTACATTATTCTAAATATGCTGAATATTTTGAAAACAATTTTGATTGGAAGATGTTGGTGGCTTAAACACCAACAACTTTCAGTCAAATTGTTTTCAAAATATTGAGCAAGTCCAGAGCTATTGCCCATTGGAATTATTCTCTGGCGGTTTGCTGCGTTGCAGCAGACACACAGATAACACATACAGCTTCATTTAGATAAAACTTATGTTATTTGTGTCATCAAAATGCCATGGAATCGATATGTTATTATGGCTGCTGGATACTTTCTCTTCCGACATTGGTGCTAACCAGATAAAGACATCGAATTTACCTCGTTCCAGAGTAATGCTGCCACTATATATAGCTGCGCTAACAAAAGGCTGAGGCGTAAGGATTATGTTTAGAATTGACATGTCGCTGCCGACAGCACCCGGTCAATACTGAATCAGCCCAAGAGCAGATTGTTGAAAATTTACCTCTTTACCAAGCCACTCATACCAGTGGTAGATTTCGAAAAATAGTCTGCTCGTGGTCTGCAAATAGATATTTACAAAGACCATTGAAGATACCGGTTGTGGCCGGTTTCGTGATGAAACAGTTAATAGTAGATAGATAGATAGATAGATAGATAGATAGATAGATAGATAGATAGCTAGATAGATAGATAGATAGATATTTATTTGCCACAATAGGCCATAGGCCCTTGAGTGGAACAACTCAAATATATATATTCATGGAAAAACCATACAATAATTAATACAGAAGTTTAGTAATAATTTGTGATTTAAAGTACGTTGATAATTTACCTTTAACAAGCCACCAGCCCACATATGATTAGTAATCGCCCCTAAAGACTCCCAAACTCTCCCCTGATCAACCGGCGACAATGCTCAATTCAATGGTAAAAGTTTTAAAACTAGTTTGACTGTTTACTTTCTCCTAGTACCATTTTCAGTTGTACGAATTGTATTATAAATACATTCCGCAGCTTAATGACTGTTGAATATTTGAGTCTGAATTGAAACTAATTTGGCTGTGGAGATTGATCGATTTACTTTCTCCTGGTGATATTTTCAAATGGACGAATTGTATGTTATTGATAAATTTGCAGTTTAATGACTGTTGAATATTTTGAAACTAATTTGACTTATGATAATTTTCAACCTACTTTGTCCTTGTGGCATTTTCAAGTGTACGACTGGATATCATTAATAACTTCGCAATTTAAAAAACAACAACAAAAAAACCCAGTTGAATATTTTGATACTAATTTGACTGGAAAATCCATAATTTACTTTCTACTTATGCTATTCTCGTGTACGAATTGTATGTCATTGCTAAATCCAAAATTTAATGAATGTTGAGTATATTGAAAATAATTTGACTGGGGAAAAAGCTCAATTTGTATTCTTCTTGCGTATAATGAATAGTAAATATTAAATGATTGGTATTCTATAATTTCAATATCAATGTGAAGGTCAACCAATCCTGTACAGTAATCACCTCGCATACATCTATGATGCATATTGCGTGTTACCAATCTACCCATTACAAGGCCATGTCTCAGGTGTGCCGAACTATTATAGATCACTAAAGCTAGTTTCCTCAAAAGCCGCAATATATCTCATACCATATTCTTTGTAAATCACCAGGATCTTCACTCTCTGGTTGGCCGCATATTAAGCAAATTCAACCCACAGGAGAATTGGATGAATTGACCGACCATACGAAACATTGAAATACAGTCATTACCTCAGCGAGGGCACGGTCAAAGTAGTTTTAAAATAGTCAACAGAAAGTGTTTTTTAATATTCTAACTTTATTAAAAACACACAATTCATACAGTTGATGGATTTTGAATTTCACAACGAGGCATTCTACCTCATTATGCGTGTGACGCCATTAATATGTGATGTATTGATGATGATATTTCCGTGATCAAACAAAAAATCAATAGAATATCAAATTTGCAGTTGAAATCTCTGTGGAAGATATGGTCATGCTATACTGTTTTCTGCGGCTGCCGTAGTTTGAACATATCCCACAGCTGCACTCAGTCCTTCTAATTTAGCCACTGTTTCCTTGTCATCTGAGAGACTTTAAAATTAGCTTCGACACACAATTCGTACACTTGACAGACTTTTCGAATATCATAACGGAGAGTTTTAAGTCAATATGTGAAGCAATTGATGATGACGTCCGCTACTGAAGTGGGAGCTTGGATAGACGATAACCATCGATCCATGACGAATTCATTCCTTAAGACAGACTAGTTGCATAAGGCAGGTGTCTTCGATAACAAATATCTTACAGTCCACAATAAAAGGCGATTGTCTCCTAAATAATCAGAAAAACTGATATACAAAAAATGAAATAGAAAATCCAATCTACAGCCAGAATCTCTGTTTGGGAAGATATGATGACGATGATGCTGCTGATGAAGATGCTGATAATGCGCATCGATATGCTGTGTTCACAGTGCAGCTGCAATCAGCCCTTCTCATTTGGCCACAGGTTCTTGTCCTCAGCGAATGTTTAATATTAGCCCCCAGATTCTTCAGTGTACACAGTGCCAACGGCACCTAGTCAAATTATTCAAGATATTCACCAGAATGTTTATTCCATTGTAAATCTTCAAAAAGACATACAATTCGTACAATTGACAGACTCTAAGTTTCATGACGTCCTCATGATGATTGTGACGTCAGCTAATATTTGACGTAGTTGAATATAACGTTAGCTGTTTGAATGTCTAATCAGATCAATCTATCCTGTTGAGATCGGTACAGAGAAAGGTACCCCTGCTCTGCGAGTTAACCGCTCAGCACATTATCCATATTACATCGTCTTCTCCAACCAGAAAGCATCATTTCGAACGACATACTATATTGTCCCATATCGGATTAGCATTCATTCTAACACAGTTTGCCGGTAGGCGGGAACAGAATGATTCCCTGTCAATAGCCTACTGATGCTGGCACGTGCTGTCACTCCAACCAATTATTGGATATGTTGTGTTACTTAGAGCGTCAAGCCAGATTACCTGATGTATTCCCTTTGCTCGGTCGCCACTTAATCGGTCAATGCGTGTTCAGTGCTAAATCCTTTTCAAGGGTAGGGATGGATAGAGCCGATCTGTCACTCAAGTAGATGACGTCACAATGAATTACGTCAAATGAAAATGCGCAATGAATGACGTATCTAGGTCTGTCATTACTATTCAATAGTCCGTCATGTACGCGAATTGTATCTCTTTACTATTTAATACATATTCTTTCGAAACCAATTTAACTGGGCAATGTTGCTTTGAGGTTACCGTGCAATTGAGATTCTGGGTCTTCATGAGTCCATGTATATACATAGAGCCCAAACGCGCGGAAATTAGGGGCTGGAATAGCTGGAAATGGGCGGAGGTTATCTATCTAGAAATGGCCGGGGCATGGCTGGAAATATATCCCTGCATTGTATCAGATCGCGCATATTCTGGGATGACCTAGCAAATATATATCATGCTGTATCTCAATAGAGGGATATATGTCTAGATCTAATTCCCCGCCCCTCTGTGGCTAAGCTCCGCCCCGTCTGCGGAATATTAGGATATATTAATAGCATCTGAACTCCGACTTCCCCGAATTCTAAT
The DNA here is from genome assembly GCA_034401795.1 of Chaetoderma sp. LZ-2023a. NCBI lineage: Eukaryota > Metazoa > Mollusca > Caudofoveata > Chaetodermatida > Chaetodermatidae > Chaetoderma > Chaetoderma sp. LZ-2023a. Next base: position 8,541 of record JAVVLW010002147.1, on the reverse strand, counting down.
TAACAACTATACAGGTAAATTGTTGACTAGTTTGAAACTAATGGCAGCAACAGCGCCCAGTAAAATTAGTCTCAAATTATTCAACATAATGTTTATTAAGCAGTTAATCCATCAACGGCATACAATTCGTAGACTTGGCGGAATATTTATGGCGGATAACTGTACTCCGCTTCAACTTTCTAGGAGTCGTAATGGCTGGATCCGTACATTAAATGTCAGACATAACTGAAGATGTTTCCAATGAAAAATGAAAATGTACTAATGACTATATTGAACATAAATCTGCATTGTCTTCCAATCGAATTAGGTTCAAAATATACCACAAAATATTTCTTACTAACTAACATGTTTTTATTTCTGTTTTTTAAATATGATTTCAGAGTTGTACTGTATCGCCTCTCGTGCACTAAAAGGGTGGAGCTTCAACAGGGGATCCCAGCTGTCATTCATGTATATGACGTCATACTGAAGTGCACCGATAGCTTGACTTTGATTAATGTAAATGTGACGTCAGCCAACATATGGTGTAATTGATTATGACGTCATATACTTGAGTGGCAGATAGGATCTATCCATTTCTGCTTATTGTGCCTCTGCATGTGGCAGCAATATATGTAACCCACTGGTTAGTATGGCAAGACGTGTGCGCATTACGCATGTATAAGTTCTTCTCTTAATGTCTAGACTGGCTTGATATACGAACAAAGAATCAATTTGAAACACACACCTGTATTAAATAATAGACAATATTCACATTTCTCTCCAGCTAGGGATGACTTTTTTACGGTTCCCTAGATAAGCCACCGATTACCCCCGAGCGAGAAAAGTGTGTCGAATTTACATTAAGAAGAGATTTTCTAAACAATTATTCTCTTATTTTATAAAGCATGTGATCTATTTCACCAAATTATTATCAAATGTTTCATTGTTCAAATTATTAATTCCAACAAAATACACAGTGGGCGGAACTTTGCTTTAAAACCGCGTGGCCTAGCTAGAAATCTAAGCGCCCCACCCCACCCCCACCCCCATTCTAGATGTTCCTATGGGCAGTATAGCGAGTACATGTGAATTGCGTTAGTATGTGCACTCTTGCAAAGGAATGAGGGTTATTTGACCTTACAGTATTCTGATTTCGATATCTTACCTGGGATAAATCAGCCCATGTAGGATGAATTATTGAACACATCTTTAGTTTTACGGCGTGTGCATGCGTGCGTATGTGCGTGCGTGCGTACGCGCATGCGTGCGTGCGTACGTGCGTGCGTGCGTGTGAGGGGGTTGGGGGAGGTAGTAATGGAGGACTCCTGTATTAGCTATATCCTAGCTATATCTCTAGCTATGCTTCACACACGCTTTGTCCGTCTTAAGACTAATTGATTCCTGCACTCTCTGAATCTCGATTTCCAGTTTCAAAACATTCAACAATGTTTAATAAATAGTAAAGAATACAATCCGTACAACTTGACTGACTAGTAAGCGTTTATGACGGACTTAATCACATCATTCATATGACTGACTGAGAAACTGGATTCCTATATTGACACCAGACGTCCCGTCCCGCCTTTTCCTATGCGCGACATATCCAATATTCGTTGATACGAATGAACCGATTATCTCTATTTATTCACGACTAAAAATGTATATTATAGCAACAACAAGTGAATCATTGGACATATACATATATAATACGATGGTAGGATATTAGTTCATATATTCCATGTAACAGTCTCAAGTTAATCATGGCGTAATATTAAATGCAATGATCAGCATAACAACTGCTGTGACGTTCAGACTAAGTAAACTCAAGACCACGACAACTTTAGAGAAGCATCCTCGTGCGTGCACACACACACACACACACACACACACACACACACACACACACACACACACACACACACACACCAATCTTCAACGCAATTGAGCATGATGTTATGCACTTAAGTGACAGTTCTGATCCTTCCATGGATGTCAATAGCTTAGTGGACCACTATCCCGTGCCACCAGATGGGCGTTCTGTTGCCAATACTTGACCGCTCTCGTGCTCGAAGTTTTAGATGTAATATCATAATCATCTCGGCGAACCGGAGTTCTGATAGGATAGGCCCTACTGAGCACTGTCTTTGCATCAAATGTTGTCATCAAGGTGTTAATAGGTATATACATTGCGTTCCACTATTGCGTGCCTGTACACCATATATCCATCCTGCATAGAATATCCATTATCGGCTCATCCTCGCCACTACAATCGGATGAGGCGAGACTACTCCGAGCTACGCCCTTTTACACCGGATATCATCTTCTAGACAAGTCCGCCATTACTGGAAGCATTCCATTACCACAGATCACAGAGTTATTACGCGGGTAAAGAAGTTGCTTACACGTCTCTGGCTAATGCTTCCACAAGTCAACACGCTATTGTAATATAAGTGATGTTGAGAGTAGAGCCAGGTTCTGTCATTATCTTAATAGTTATCATTTGTACGACGACAATGGGAAATACAGCGTTTTATATCATCCAGTGATGATCCACCAGATCTGGCATTAACACTAATGGGATGGGGCGGCGTGTGAGTGCGGGATGCGGTGTGCGGGGTGGGGTTGGTGGTGATTGTGGTGTATGGTGTATGTAAGGTCACAAATGCAATAGGCATGATTACACGGGGATCATTAGTACTGCGAGGCATAGGCCGGAGTGCGTGCGTGCGTGCGTGCGTGCGTGCGTGCGTGCGTGCGTGCGTGCGTGCGTGCGTGCGTGCGTGCGTGCGTGCGTGCGTGCGTGCGTGCGTGCGTGCGTGCGTGCGTGCGTGCGTGCGTGCGTGCGTGCGTGCGTGCGCGCGCGCGCGCGTGCTTGAATGTGCGTGCTTAAGCTCCATATCACACGCTTATACATATAACATATAAAATAATAGAATTGCTCTTAGAATTTGTAAGGAAAGATCTAAATCGTGTCATATGTTTCACATGCTACAATCCATTGAGAGCAGCTTCAGAGCATCCACCCTAAAAGATCATGTGAATCCTTTTCTGTCACGTCTCACGATTACAAAATGATTATAATTTTCCAGCTACATTAGGTATTTCCTTATGAATGCCCATTTGCAGGCTAAGAGAATACGGCTTTTGATGATTTAACACTGGAATGGCTGGACCGGTTACGGAGGCATTCATTTCAGTTGTACATTTTCAAAAATAATCTCCTGTCCTGCAAATGGACATTCATCAAGACCACTACAAAGACGGGTTTTGGCCTGCTACATCAAGAACTTATTAACAGATCAAGCCATCGCTGTTCTGTCATACCTCACGTCTACAAGCTAATTAGAATTATTAATTATTTTGATTACCTTATTGTCGACTACTCCGATGTATGTATCTTGAGTACCCCCCTCCCCACCCCCATGCTTCTTGCGTAACACAGAAAAGAGAGGAAATGAAGTACACATACTATCAATCAAATGTTTCACCTCAATTAATAACCGTATTATTTCACTGGATCCTCATGAGGCTCTCTTATCCATATAGATCAATGTAAGAAGTATCCTGTTGTTTTGAAATGAACTTAACACTAATTCGTCTGGAATATGTTGATGCGTACATCAGCGAGAAGATTCAGATACACAATATTTAAGTCATATCTAACGGATTGTCTCCATATTTGACATATAAAGGTAGGCTACATACTCACAGCAAAATGCTTGAAAATTAACTTGTAATAATTATATACTTGTATAGGGTTAAACTTGATAAATCTGATCTGTCACTCAAGTATATTACGTCATAATAATTTTCGTCGCATCTAGGCTGTCGTCCCAATTAAAATATTTAATGAATGACATAGCTAGGCCCGTTATGAACATTGATTGTCCGTCGAGTGCACTAGTTGTATGTCTTTCCTAATTAATACACAATCTGGTGAATATTTTAAAAGTAATTTGACCGGGCGCTGTTGTCATAGTTACATTCAAAATATCGAACATGTTGCTTGTATAGTCACCTTGAAATTGGTATGCTGGGATTCAAAGCATATACATCGATTCCAACACGTGCAAAGCATGGGCGGAGCTTAGCTAGACATGGGCGGACCTTTGCTAGAAATGGGCGGAGCGTAGCTAGAAATTGGCGAAGTTTAGCTAGGAATGGGCGGAGCTTAGCTAGAAATGTGTCGTTTTATTGAGATTTCAATTATGAATTACACAAATCAACGTGCATTAGAGATTGATAGACAACCTACTTAAAAGCTAGTTTAATGAACATGAACGTAGGATCCAACTTCTCTAATCCGGACACTGAACTAGTCTATAATATGCAATTCTCAGTCTGGTGGGCAGTCTGCTTTTAAATAGTTTTACCAACGTATATATATCGAAGCTAGGGTTAGTTAAGTGATGACGTATGTTCACGTTTGCCTTGATTGTTAATTCAAGAAAACTACCGTGGTTTGTCAACCAAGAAATGATGACGTCACAAACTCACAGTTATTAGGTAATAGAGGTAAAGCACATTCTTCTGACACCTGACAAACGCGACTGACGTCAGCCATAGCATTCCTATAGTATACACACGCCCGTCCTTATAAAAGTTGGTTAAACAATTTTTAAACTAAAGGAGAGTGTAATGTAGCAAACGAAATTCGTTAATTGAGGGATCCCATCTGCCACTCAAATATCTGAGGTCATAATCGAGTATGTCCCATGTTAACTGACGTCACCATTAACCCGTTTCACGGCGAAGCCAGTTTATTTTTCATATTTTATCGGATTCAAATGGCAAAGCGGCAGTGGATAAGGCGGTAAAAACTGGTGAATAGTATTTACAGCGGCTATCCAGCTTGGCCAGTATTGGGATGATCGAACCATGAATCCCCCGAATCCCAATTGCAAAGCAACTACGGTACACACATATATATATATATATATATATATATATATATATATATATATATATATATATATATATATATATATATATATATATATATATATATATATATTTATACAGGTAACCTGTTGGCGATTTTGAAAGTAATTGGACTTGATGTTGTTAATGCATACAACAGCAACAGTGCCCAGTCAAATAAGTTTCCCAATTTTCAGCATAATGCTTATTAAATACTAAAACTATCAAAGGCATACACTTCGTACGCTTGGCGGACTACGGTATTCCAGCTTGATAACGGAGTATTTCTGTCAATTATGATTGTGACGTCGACCTATAAAGATGACGTAATTCATTATGACGACGTCAATACTAGATTGAGAGATCGGATTCATCTATTATATATATATATATATATATATATATATATATATATATATATATATATATATATATATATATATATATATATATATATATATATCTTTAATTGTTTAACCCTTACCACACTGATGTCAGATTTTTTAATTTTCAAAATAAATTAAGTGATGAACTAGTGTTAATTTTTCAACACATTTGGTGGAAGATGGTGCTGTCGAAGTGATGATATCCTACAGCTGCTTCTTCTTTAGCCACTGTTTCTTGTCCTCAGTGAGACTTTAGATACTTTAAATTAGCTTTGACAAACAATTCGTACACTTGACGGACTTTTCGAATATCATAATGGGGAGTTTTACCTTATTAGTGATGTCAGCTAATATGTGATACAATTGATGATGACGTCCGATACTTAAGTGGGAGCTTGGATAGACGATAACCATCGATCCCTAAAGACAGACTAGTTGCACAAGGCAGGTGTCTTAGATAACTATTATCTTACAGTCCACACAATATGGCGATTGTTTCAGCGGGTCTAACGTGTATTCTCACACGTCGCCTAAATAATTAGATTAGCTTTCTTGATACCAAAAGAAAGCTCAACAGTCTATGATGTTTGAACGAGCAGGTCAACCCAGGTGTTAATTTGACCTCTATGACCTCAAATGGCTGTTCATGATAAGTACCAAATGTATTGATGACCGGATCAGAAGTTTCAAGTTAACAGGAAATCGCCCAAAGTGGTGTGAATTAAATGGCTCGAACGTTTAGTATCAATGGATCAAGAAGTACGGGGATATTGCCGCTGTAGATTTTATGATAGCAGGACACCAGATATATGTGACATAGGAAGGATTTCGAATCAATGCAAAGGATTCCGGACTTAATGAAAGAGGTTGAGGAGATAGGAGCGACAGGGTATGGATATGGCTGCAACTCAAATTAGATTATTTGGATTAAATAATGGTAAACCATGGTGATGATCTTTCCGGATTAAACTTAAAGCTCACATGTCGCTGCTTTTTGGCCAAACTTGATCAATAGTATCAATATACCAGTGATCAAGTTATGATCAAAATTCAGATATGTCTGACTTGGTCAACGTTGCACGTTGCTCAGTGACCATCAAAGCTCCTCATTAACCGACCACAATAATATCGTTGATCTGTCTAATGACGTTGAAGCCGTAATGGGAAAAATTACGGTCGATCAATCCAGATATGCATCGATTCAAATTCTAGCAATTAATGTTAAACAGTTCCAATCTCTCTTTCAAAAGGCAAGAGCTGCTTAAAATTCTTTACCATAACCAGAAAATCTGTCTATCTGGGAATGATACTATTTGATGGTTAATCTGCATGCGGTAGAGAACATTCTGTAAATGAAACTATGAAAACAGAAAAAAACCTTTAATCATTCATTCATTATATAGAAAACGGAGTAGATGAATTGATATTGATGTAGTTTGAATGGAGTAGTGAACTAACGCTGTATTATATTTTAAAAGCACAAGTGATGCGGTGTAAGCACAGATATAGAAACCTAATAAATTAATACATAAATAAGCGGGAAGAAAATAATTTTCGGAAATTTGATGATTGAAATTTTAATTAATCAGCTTTTAGTTTTCATTAAGGGTTAATTTATTAAAGAGGCAATCACCAAATAGCATAGCAAACTTATAATCAATTTGAATGAATATTTTAATTCAGGGAGTATGCATTACAAGTTCAATGATATTTTAATAGCGAGTTGACAGCTATTAGGTAGGATAACAATAATGAAATTTAATGGGTAATTCAAGACGTTATGAATTGGTTGATTGGTTACTCAGGCCTTGGAACTAGAAACTAACTAAGTGTACATGATGATCATTGAATGATCGTTGGTTATTTGAACTTAGACAAGTGACGTAATAACAAGAAAATGAAACACATATTCAATCAATTTAAAATAGAAATATTTCAATAATAAGTATGACAATTTACATATATAACATTTTGAAATTTGGTTGCATAAGTAAAAATCTGGACAGTCTCTGCACCACGCGAGTTGGTCGGGGTGTATGGTAAATAAATTTAAGAAATCACAGTTAAAAGTTAGATACCTTGAATATGCTGAATACAGAAGTCCGGTCACGGAATGAAGGTGAACAGATGAAGATCCAATCGGTCGTGGCGCCGGGAGTGAAAACATACGTGAAGAAATGGATGACGAACCCGGAAGAATGTTCTGTATTCCTAAATAGAAACGATAAGGTCGAAGGAGCTAAACTGTTCCAAGATATTGTATTGAGAAACTCGAAGACACTGAGGTGATTCGTGTGATACCTCGGCCTAGTTCCCGACACAGAAAATCGAGGCCGAAAGATGGCGGAGAATCGAAAAGCTGACAGCAATCGCTAATAAAGTCTGAACATTTCAGAAGGATGAAAGCGTCGTAAAGATGCCGAGATTGATGACATCACAGGTAGAAATGATAGAGTTCTAGCTAGCCAAACAAGGCACCGTGTTCCGCTTGCTTTGGGATTTGGTCTGGAGGTGATTATATTGATGACGTCACGGGTAGAGCATTTAGACTACTACCCACCCAAGTAAGGCACGAGGTTTCGCTTGGTTTCGGATTTGTTCTGTAGGTGATTAGAGTGATGAGTAGATAAAATCGGCTGATGGCTGATGACGATGATTATATTGCGACGATGACAAAGACGAGACGACACAGGCACACTATTACTTAAACATTGTTACATGGCGAGTTCGTGAACTCTTGAAAATAAGCGGCTCCTAGATGACGTGTGGGCCGCTTAGAGATATGTTTCGAACTGATGAGTGGGAGTTGGCGATCTTTCCACCAAAACACTGTCACGTGATTGATGAACGAGCACATGGTTTGATGTATAAATGCGCCGACCTTCATATAATGCCTAAAGGTAGTGAACATCTTATCATATACAAATTTGATAAAACTCACTGGAAAATAGAATCTCAAAAATAATAATTATACAAGAAAATTTAATAATTATAAAATTAAATTGACCAATATAATAAAATCTAGAGGAAGTATTTTCCAATCATAACGGCGCCAATCATGTACAATGAATGTGTCATGTTAATTTCAAGTAATATTGATGCCTGGTCTACCGTACACACATCGACTTCAAACACATTTAGATCGATCAATAGTTCACCGAGTTACATAGTGGGATGGACTTAGGCCGCTAGAACAGATCGTACAATTCTATACACTGTGGTAATCAGTTACAGCTAGGAGCCTAATAGCCAT